>MU706269.1:44275-79474 GCA_026770625.1 Nicotiana glauca
ACACACGCACTAGATATTAAATTGAGAAATCTTGCACAAAGATATGTTGGAGCCATGGGCTTAGTAAATCATATCTTTATCTCATGCCAATATTAATCATTCTGTTGCAGGAATGTACTTCAATGTTTATCATATTTTTGTATATTATGCTGGAGATACATCATGTCATTTTATGCCCCTGGAGTAAAAAAGATCAGCATTGGCTAGTAAACAAGATAATACCGAACATGAAATTAGAGAATAGAGGATTTGATAATAGTCGACATCTTGAGAATTTTAATGACCGGCGTGATCCTTTAGGCTAATAACTTTAGGACCGCCCACCTTGTGTTTCATCAATTATTTGTGTTTAATAATGAACTTCCTGAATTTCTTATTTTCTTAGCTCTGATCACATAGATAATTCATAAGTGATCACACTTAATCACTAACCCATCTTTAGTGAGGGCTAATATTTGTTAGTTGATATTGAGAATTATAGTTATTTTGCTATGATAAAATTTGCTGAGATAATATTATGGCGGCTCATAAAGAGCAGACTGACCTGATTGAGCAGGTACTTATAAATACACACAATTTAGAGATAAAAGGTATTGATTTCATTTAAAAATTTTATGGCCTCCTCCGACGATGATGATGATGATGATACTGAAAGCAAGAACGATTCCGAGAGTAGGTCTGACATCGTATTAGGATTTGGGCATGAGGTTGTCACGACCCGGATTTTTCACCCTCGGGGGTCGTGATGTCGCCTACTCGTGGAAGCTAGACAATCCAAGAACCTTTTCAAACATTAACCTGTCTTGTTTTATACATGATTAAATGATTAAATTATTAATGAGTAAGAAGTTAAAAGACAACGAAAATTAAAATTTAACGAAAGTATGAACTAAATATAGAAACAGCGCCTAGAAAGCCAATACAAGTCTCTACCCAGCACCTGGTGTCACAACAATACACGGACTGTCTAGGATTACTACAAATAAGAGTTTGAAATAAAGGACATAGTTTGTCTCGAATACAAATGTCAACAAAACATGAAAATTGATAGAAGAGACGCAGACACGCCGGACCTGCGGACGACAGCAAGGCTACCTCGGAGTCTCGTGGACTGAAGGTCGGCTCCCTGACTACTGTTGTGTACCGTAATCTGCTCCGATACCTGGATCTGTGCAAAAGAACACAGAGTGTAGCATCAGTACAACCGACCCCATGTGCTGGTAAGTGCCTAGCCTAACCCCGGCGAAGTAGTGACGAGGCTACACTGGACTACCACATAAACCTGTGCAGTTATATATACATATACAGTGGAATCGAGATATAAAGGCAAGTAATCAATATGGGAGGGCGAGCATGCTATGGGGGAGATAACAATTTCAAGTAAAAGTCGTCCAGTAATAAAGGAAACAACACAACTTAGACATTAATAAAGAAACAGAAAGCAACAAGTGCACGGCATCACCCTTCGTGCTTTTACTCTCATTTTCACCAAGCAATAATATAATAAAATGTGCACGGTATTACCCTTCTTGCTTTTACTCTCCTTCCTCACATATAATTAATAGAATCGGCACGGAATGGTACATCGTGCGGCACGGTATTACCCTTCGTGCTTTACTGTCTTTCCTCGTAATGAGCTAACAATGCACGATATCACCCTTCGTGCTTTACACTCTTTCCTCACAATAAACAAACAATGCACGACATCACCCTTCGTGATTTAACACTCTTCCTCACCCAAACAAAAATCACAAACAAGGGGCAAGGGAATAAATAAAATAATAATAGAAATCTCGGCAAGGGAACACAATTAAACAATTAAATCCCGGCAAGGGTACAATATCAATAATCTCCATGTCCCGGCAAGGGAAAATAATCAATAAACAATAATATCCCGGTAAGGGAACAATTTAAATACTCTTTCTCTTCCTTTCACTTTTATCTCATATCTCACTTTACAACTTGTGACGACCCGACCCGTTGTCTCAGAAGTTACCGCCTTGTTTCCCCTATTTTATGTTTCTTCATGTTCCATTATCAGTATTTGGTGTGTTAGAGTTGATCTGGATTGATTTTGGTAGAAAATGAGACACTTAGTCTCTTTAAGGAAGGTATGGTTTGGAAAAGTCAATCGGACGTTGACTTTTGAGTTATAGGTCGATGTGAATTCCGGTAATTCGGTTAGCTTCGGGGGATGATTTGTGACTTAGGAGCGTGATTGGAATTGATTTTGGAGGTCCGGTGTAGAATTAGGCTTGAATTGGCGAACTTAGTATTTTGGAGAATTCCGATTGATTCTGAGAGTTGCAGTAGCTTCGTTAGGTGATTTTGGATGTGTATGCAAAATTTCATGTTATTCGGAGGTGATTTGGTTGGGTTTTTGATCGAATGTGTGTTTCACAAGTTTTTGAAGAACTTAGGCTTGAATTCGATGTAATTTGATAATTTTGGTGTTAGCTGAGGTGTTTTGATGATTGGAGCAAGTTTGAATAATGTTTTAAGATGTGTTAGTACTTTTGGTTGAGGTCCCGGGGGCCTCAGAGTGATTTCGGATGGCTAACGGGATGAAATTTGGAATTTAAGGACTGCTAAAGGGTCTGGTATTTGGTGTTTTTGCTTCTGCGGAAATGGACCGCAGAAGCGGTTCAGCAGAAGCGAAGGTCTAGTCACAGAAGTGAAAGGTGGAGCCTAGGGAGTTTCCGCAGAAGCAGACATGTGGACCGCAGAAGCGGTCTCGCTTGTGCGAGTGGTGGACCGCAGAAGCGGTCCTGGGAAAAATTGGAGGAACCGCAGAAGAGAATACGCAAAAGCGGTGTCGCAGAAGCGACAATATTATCGCGGAAGTGAAAAAGTCTGTCCAGAGGTATTAAATTCTATCTTCGCAAATTTTTGAAAGAACTCAACATTTTCACTTCGGACTTGGAGGTTTTTGTGCGATTTTGGAGAGTATTGAGGTAAGGAATTCTAAGCCTAGATCATAAATCTAATGTGTTATTACATGATTATTATGTGAAATTAACCTAGAAATTTATGGAAATTTAAGCCTAAAATTGATGAACTAGGGCTTGAGTTTTCGATATTTCAAATTGGGATTTGATGGGTCATTTGAGCTCGGATTTGAGAGTCCTTGATATATATGAACTCTTGGTGAGACAAGGAATCCGGTGATGTTAATTTTCTAATTTTTTGAGAAGTGGGCCCGGAGCTCGGGTTTTGCTAATTTCGAGATTTTTTGCTAATTTCGATTGTTTTCGATTGGGTATTGTCCCATTGGCATATTGTGATGTATTCGCTCTAATTTTGGATAGATTCGACGCGCGTGGAGGCCGGTTTGAGGGGCAAAGGCGTCGCGAGCTAGAGGTTTCACCGGTTCGAGGTGAGTAATGATTGTAAATGATATCCTGATGGTTTGAAACCCCGGATTTGCACACCGTAGTGCTATATTGAGGTGGCTTGCACGCCGGATAGCGAGCGTGGGATAGAGCACCATTGGAGATTGTGACTTGGTCTGTCCCTGTTGTTGATTTTACCGCGTATTTGACTGAAACTTATTTGATATTATCATGATTTGGGCTGATTGCCATATTTGGGCTTCATGCCAATTACTTGAACCCCTTCGGGTATTTTTATCACTCTTTCCTCACTATTTGATATACTACTTGAACTTAGTCCTGTTGATTATACTGTTTTGACAACTCAGCCATTTTAATTGAACTTTGAGACTTAAATGATATTTCTACTGTTGTTTTTGCTAAGCGCTACTAATTTATTGATGCCCGAGGGGCTTATGATGTTTTTTGGACTGAGTAAGGCCGAGGGCCATATGTAAGGACATGTTGAGTGATGTGAGAAGGGTTTCAGGCCTCGAGTGTATTGTGAGGAGGCTTTCAGGCCTCGAGTGATATGTGAGGAGGCTTTCAGGCCTCGTGCGTAATGTGAGAAGGCTTTCAGGCCTCTTGTTGATATGTACAGGCTTTCAGAGCTTATGATGATATAGCGCTTGGGCTGCAGGAGCCCCTCCGAAGTCTGCACCCCCACAGTTAGCGCGGGTACCCATTTAGAATGGAGAAATTTTAGACAGTGGTAATAATGGCACTGTTATACGCGTTTTGGTCAGGTAACAATGACTGACCAGTGAGGTAACAATGACTGACCAGTTGTAACAATGGCACTGTAATACGCGTTTTTGGTCAGGTAACAATGACTGACCGGTCAGGTAACAATGACTGACCAGGAACATAAATCATGCCCGAGGGGCCGGAACTGTTTTTGAGATATTGCCCGAGGGGCGAACTTTGATGTGCTCATCTTGCATATTTACTTGTCTTTTTACCTGTTATATTGTAGTAATTGTGCCCGAGGGGCAAATTTTTCTGTGCTTATCAGCACTAATTGTTTTGAAATCGTTTTCTTAATTATTGAAAAGATCACTTTCAAAAGAGATTTGAACTGAGCCAAGGTATTTCTATAGATTTCACAGATTTCACTGTTTTCTCAGAAAATTGTACCCGGCTTCTATACAGCATGCTGGTTGCTTTATGTGATTTCTTGCTGCTTAGTTATTATTTACTTTTATTACCCACTGATTTGGAGTACTCACTTTACACCCTACACCTCGCGTGCGGATGAAGGTATTTGTTCACCCGGTAGCGGGTTTTGAGCTGGTTGAAGATTTGGCTATCGTAGCTGAGCAAGGTGACCGCTAGCGTTCACGACACCGAATTTCTTCTTTTGATTCTAAATTCTATTCTGTATATTACTGGCCTTGTAGTTGTATTGAGACTCCTCTAGATGCTCGTGACTTGTGACACCCCGGTTTGGGCTGTTTTTGGTTGTACTTCTGCTAAGTAATATTATTAAATCACCTTTAAAATTGTTTATTCGTGTTTATCTATTTCTGAAAAAGGCAAATAGGGTTGGTTGGCTAGCCTTGTCTTCATGAGAGGCATCATCATGACTAGAGCGGGGTTTGGGTCGTGACACAACTTGAGCCAATGCTCCAAAGGGTTCAACCATTTCATATACGTTCGCAATTGTAACATAACTTGAGCCAATGCTCCTCGTTGTTCATAGGTCACAATTTCTTTTCACAAGCTTTTCACATCAAATAGGAATCATCACCAAGGCAAGAAAAATACAACAAAATCAAGATATTAACAATTTAAAGACTCACGGTCATGCTAGACACCAACATATAGATACTCGTTACCATGTCTATACATAGTACTCAACAAGAAGCAATTAGCACATAAGACACAACTCCTAGTCCCTCAAGCTAGGGTTGGACCAAACACGCCTTGAATACAACTCAAGCCTTAATTATAGCTTTACCCCGTGATTCCACCTCCAATTCGCTCGTATCTATCACAAATTACTTAATTACATTAATAAACACAAGATGAATCAACCTCAATGCATGAAAATAAATTTTCAATGTTTTACCCAAAAAGTCAAAAATCGCCCCCGGGCAAACGTGGTCAAAACCCGAGGTTCGAACCAAAACCCGATTACCCATTCCCCCACGAACTCAAATATATAATTTATTTTGAAATCGTACCTCAAATTGAGGTCCAAATCCCCAATTTTTTACAAACCTAGGTTCTACCCAAAATACCCAAATTCCCCCATGAAAATATTGATTTTTAGGTTGAAATCATGTTAAAAGATGTAAATGATTGAAAGTAATGAGTAAAAACTAACTTAATTGATTTGGAAGAAGATTTGTTCTTGGAAAATCGCCCAAAGGAGTTGTGTATTGAAAATGGTGTGAAAAATGACTTAAAATCGGTTAAGTATAGAAAATTGTAGGTCTCTGATATGGAAAATGCAAACAGGGGTTCGCAATTGCGAACCCCGACCCTTAGATAAAGGAATTGCGGAGCATTGTTCGCATTTGCGAACGCTTCATAAATTCAGGATCTTCGCATTTGCGACATATTGATCACATTTGCGATCCCTGGCCATCATGGGCACCTTCACATTTGCGATGGAGGGTCAGGTTTGGGCCATCTTGCATTTGCGATTAAACCTTCGCATCTGCGAGCTCGCAGGCGACGCCTGCAGGTCAGATCATATCAGCAACTTTCAAGTTCAAAAAATGCAACCCGTGGCCTATCCAAAACTCACCCGAGCCCTCGGGGCTCCAAACCAAATATACACACAACCTCAAAAATATCCTAAGAACTTATTCGTGCGATCAAATCGCCAAAACCACATCATAAACATCGAATTAAACCTCAAAATCCAAGAATTCATTCAAACTTCATAAAACATCAAAATTTTTAATTTAGGTCCGAATCACGTCAAACAACGTCCATTTTCAACCAAATTTTACAGGAATGACTTAAACATATATAAGATTTGTACCGGGTGCCGGAACCAAAATACGGGCCCGATACCATCGCTTTCTAATCAGATATCATTTCCAATTTTCTTAAACATATCAGAAGAACAATTTCTTTTAAAAATTCATTGCTCGGGCTCGGGACCTCGGAATTCGATTTCGGGCATACGCCCGAGTCCCATATATTTCTACGGACCCTCCGGGACCGTCAAATCACGGGTCCGGGTCCGTTTACCCAAAATTTGGAGCAAAGTCAAATTTATTCATTTTAACATCAAAACTTAGCATTTTTCACAGAATTTTATATTTAAGCTTTTCGGCTACCTGCCCGGACTGCGCATGCAAATCGAGGTGACTCTAAATGAGGTTTTCAAGGCCTCGAAAGCACATAATTAATTAAAATAGGTGTTGACTCACATTCACCACCTCTAAAACAACCATTCATCCTTGAACGAACAGAAGAAGGAAGTACTTGAGTCGAGAAAAAGATGAGGATAACGGCTCCGCATATTGAACTCGGATTCCCAGGTCGATGCCTTAGGAGGCTGACCTCTCCATTGAACACGAACCAAAGGGAAACTCTTCGACCTCAACTGACGAACTTGCCGGTCTAGAATAACCACTGGCTCCTCCTCATAAGACAGATCCTTGTCCAACTGGACAATGCTGAAATCTAACACGTGGGCTGCATTGCCTTGATACCTCCAAAGCATGGACACATGAAACACTCGATGCATGGCTGATAAGCTCGGCGGCAAAGCAAGTCTATAAGCCACCTCCCCCACTCGGTCAAGAATCTCGAACGCACCAATGAACCTATGGCTAAGCTTGCCCTTCTTCCCAAATCTCATCACGCCTTTCATAGGCAACACTCGGAGCAATACCCGCTCACCAACCATAAAAACCACATCTCCAACCTTGTGGTCTGCATAGCTCTTTTGCCTGGACTGGGCTGAGAAGCCTATCCTGAATGATCTTGACCTTGTCCAAGGCCTCCTAAACCAGATTCGTACCCAACAACCGAGCCTCTCCAAGCTCAAACCATCCAACTGGAGACCGATACCGCCTACCATATAAAGCCTCATAAGGAGCCATCTGGATGCTCGACTGATAGTTGTTGTTGTAGGCAAACTCCGCTAAAGGCAAAAATTGATCCCACGAACCTCCAAAGTCAATAACACAAGCTCAGAGCATATCCTCTAAGATCTGAATAGTATGCTCGGACTGACCGTCCGTCTGGGGATGAAATGTTGTGCTCAAATAAACCCGTGTGCCCAACTCTCGCTGAACTACTCTCCAGAAGCGCGAGGTAAACTGTGTAGCCTATTCCGAAATGATAGATACAGGAAAACCATGAAGGCGAACAATCTCCCGAATATAGATCTCAGCCAATCTCTCAGAAGAATAGGAGACTACACATGAATGAAATGTGCTGACTTGGTCAGCCTATCAATAATGACCCATACTGCATCGAACTTCTTCCGAGTCAGCAGAAGTCCAATAACAAAGTCCATAGTAATCCGCTCCTACTTCCACTCGGGAAGCTCAATCCTCTGAAATAAACCACCAGGCCTCTGATACTCGTACTTAACCTACTGACAATTCAAACAACGAGCCACATATGCTACGATATCCTTATTCCTTCTACGCCACTAATAATGCTGCCGCAAATCCTGATACATCTTCGCGGCGCCCGAATGAATAGAGTACCGAGAGCTATGGGCCTCCTCCAAAATCAACTCTCAGAGCCCATCCACATTTGGCACACAAACTCGACCCCACAATCTCAAAACTCCATCATCATCTAATGTAACGTGCCTGGCACCTCCGCACTGCACCGTGTCTTTAAGGACAGGCAAATGGGGATCATCATACCGCCAATCACGGATACGCTCCAATAATGAAGAACGAGCGACCGTTCAAGTTAACATATGACTGGGCTCAGAAACATCCAGCCTCACGAACTGATTGGCTAAGGCCTGAACATCCAAGGCAAGCGGCCTCTCACTAATCGGGATATAAGCAAGACTACGCATACTGGCTGACTTCCTACTCAATGCATTAGCCACCAAATTGGTCTTCCCCGGATGATATAGAATGGTGATATCATAATCCTTCAACAACTCCAACCACCTCATCTGCCTCAAATTCAACTCCTTTTGCTTGAAAAATTACTGAAGACTCTTGTGATCCATGAACACCTCGCATGCCATGCCATACAGATAATGCCTCCAAATCTTCAATGCGTGAACTATGGCTGCCAACTCCAAATCATGAACTAGATATTTCTTTTCATGAATCTTCAACTGCCTCGAAGCATAGGTAATGACCTTGCCATCTTACATCAACATTGCTCCAAGCCCAATACGGGAAGTATCACAATAGACTGTATAAGGCCCTGAACCTGTGGGAAAAACCAACACCAGTGCCGTAGTTAGAGCTGTCGTGAGCTTCTGAAAGCTCGCCTCACACTCATCTGACCATCTGAACTGGGCACCCTTCTGGGTCAATGTGGTCATTGGGGCTGCAACAGATGAAAGCCCCTCCACGAACCGTCGATAGTATCCTGCCAACCCCAAGAAACTCTGAATCTTGGTAGCTGATGCTGGCCTATGCCAGTTCTTGACCGCCTCGATCTTCTTTGGGTCCACCTGAATACCCTCTGCTGATACAACATGACCCAGAAATGCAACTGAACCCAACCAGAATAAACACTTCGAGAACTTAGCATATAACCGAATATCCCTCAGAGTCCAAAGCACCACTATAAGGTGCTGCTCGTGCTCCTCCTGGCTACAGAAATATGTCAATATATCATCAATGAAAACTATCATGAATGAGTCCAAATAAGGCCTGAACACTCAGTTCATCAAGTCCATAAAAGCTGCTGGGGCATTTGTCAACCCGAATGACATAACCAAGAACTCAAAATGCCTATACCGAGTGCGGAAGGCTGTCTTAGGGACATCGGATGCCCTAATCCTCAATTGATAGTAGCCAGATCGCAAGTCAATCTTGGAAAATACCCTGGCACCTTGAAGCTGGTCGAACAAATCGTCAATCCTCGGCAGTGGATACTTATTCTTGATCGTTACCTTATTCAATTGCTGGTAATCAATACACATTCTCATTGACCCATCCTTCTTCTTGACAAATAACACCGGCGCACCCCAAAGTGAGATACTAGGTCTAATGAAACCCTTCTCAAGCAAATCCTGCAACTGTTCTTTTAGCTTCTTCAACTCCGGCGGGATCATACGATATGGCGGGATAGAAATGGGATGAGTGCCCAGAACTAGATCAATGCAGAAATCAATATTCCTGTCGGGTGGCATACATGGCAGTTTTGAAGGAAAAACATCAGGGAACTCACAAACAATGGGCACAGAATCAATAGAGGGAACCTCAGCACTGGAATCCCGAACATAGGCTAAATAGGCCAAACACCCCTTCTTGACCATACGCCGAGCCTTCACATACGATATAACACTGCGAGTAGAATGACCAGGCATCCCTCTCCACTCTAATCACCACAACACAAGAACAGTGGACTTGATCGACCACAATAGAGTCACCCACCGGCGTAGACACATAAACAGGAACACCCAATGCATCACTAGGCATGACCAAGTACGAGGCAAAATAAGATGACACATACGAATACATAGACCCCATATCAAACAACACTGAAGCATCTCTATCACAAACCAGAATCCTACCTATAATAAACACATCTGAAGCCTCTGCCTCGGGCCTAGCTTGAAGAGCATAGCATTGGAGCTGGGCCCCACCACGCTGATCTATCTCTCTGGCACAGCCAGCTGCTGGCTGGCCTCCACCTCTGGCGGATGAGCTCCACCTCCACCTATGGCACCTCTACCCCCACCTCTATCTGGCTGGGCGGGCTGTGGAACACCTGGTGCCTAAACCATGGCACGAGAACCCTGGTGCTGAGAACTGCTCGGTGCTCCAGGGCAAAATCTGGCAATATGACCCGTGTCACCACAAGTGTAACAAGCCCTCGGCTGCTTAGTCTGCTGGCCATATCGACCTGAATGACCACCACGGAAACTCTGAAGTGGCGGTGCACTGATAGCAGCTGGCGGTGCACTGAATGGATGCTGATCAGAATAGTACACGTGAGTACCACGGCCACTTGAGGCATCGTGAGAAACCAGGAGGGCTGACTGGAAAGGACTAGAAGGCTAACCCCTATCATACGACTCTCTGCCTCCAGATGAGGCACCACTGAATTGTCCTGACTGACGGGGTCTCTTGTCTGCCCTGTGACCACCCCCATGTAACAATACCATATCAATACTCTAGGCCACATTGGCCGCCTCTTGAAAGGATATCTCGCTCCCAGCCTCTCTAGCCATCTGGAGACGAATAGGCTGAATGAGTCCATCAATAAACTGTCTCACTCTCTCCCTCTCAATGGGAAGTATAACAAGAGCATGGAGGGCCAACTCAATAAACCTGGTCTCGTACTGGGTGACTGACATGGATCCCTGCTGGAGACGAACTGCCTCCGATAGGCCTCTCACTGTGTAATAGGGAGAAACTTCTCCAAAAATAGATGTGTGAACTGCTCCCAGGTCAAGGCTGGAGATCCTGCTGGTCTAGCTAAACAATAATCCCTCCACCAAGTCTTGGCGGATCCAGACAACCAAAATGTAGCGAAATTAACCCCATTGGTCTCAACAATACCCATGTTCCGAAGAACCTCATGGCAGTTATCCAAATAATCCTAAGGATACTCTGTAGATGCACCGCCGAAGGTAGTAGTGAAGAGCTTGGTGAACCTATCCAATCTCCATAAAGTATCGGTAGATACAACTGCCTCATCACCAGCCTGGGCTGCCACACCCGGCTGAGCTGCTCCAACGGGCTAAATTGCTGGAGTATGAATCTGGGGAGCTACATGCTTTGGAGTATGAGTAGCAGGAGTCTGGGCCCCTCCTCCAGCCTGAGAGACGGCTGGTGCTACAGGAAACAAACCTGCTCGGGTAACACTCTCCATGAAAGCCACCAATCGGACCAAAGCGTCCTGAAGAACTGGGGTAGCAATAAACACCTCTGGGATCTGAGCTGGGCCCACCGGAACTGCTGAGGCTGGGCCCGGAACCTCCTCGTCAAAGTCAACTTGAGGCTCCGCCACTGGTGTTGCTGCCCGAGGTTGAGCTCTGCCCCTACATCGGCCTCTACGGCCTTGGCCTCCACCTCTAGTGGGAGCTTCTTGGGGCTCGGACTACTGATCAGAAAATGAGGAAGCATGTGTTCTCGCCATCTGCGAATGAACAGAGTAGAAATTCAATTAGCATTGAGAAACCAAACCGCACGACAAGCAAGAACAAATGTGAAACTTTTCCTAACTCTGTAGCCTCTGGGGAATAAATAAAGACGTCTCCGTACCGATCCCTCAAACTCTACTAAGCTTGTCCATGAGTTGTGAGACCTATGTAACCTAGAGCTCTAATACCAACCTGTCACAACCCGAATTTCCCACCCTCGGGGGTCGTGATGGCGCCTACTCGTGGAAGCTAGGCAAGCCAAGAACCTTTGCAAACATTAACCTATCTCGTTTTATACATGATTAAATAGTTAAATTATTAATGAGTAAGCAATTAAAAGACAACAAAAAGTAAAATTTAGCGGAAGTCTGAACTAAATATAGACACAACGTCTAGAAAGACAATACAAGTCTCTACCCAGCACCTGGTATCACAACAATACACGGACTGTCTAGGATTACTATAAATAAGATTTTGAAATAAAGGACATAGTCTGTCTCGAATACAAATGTCAACAGAACATGAAAACTGATAGAAACGACGCCAGGCCAGCGGACGCCAGCAACGCTACCTCGGAGTCTCGTGGATTGAATGTCATCTCCCTGACTACTGTTGCGCACCGTAAGCTGCTCCGATACCTGGATCTGTACAAAAGAGCATAGAATGTAGCATCAGCACAACCGACCCCATGTGCTGGTAAGTGCCTAGCCTAACCCCGGTGAAGTAGTGACAAGGCTACACCGGACTACCACATAAACCTATGCAGTTATATATACATATATAGCGGAATCGAGATATAGAGGCAAGCAATCAATATGGGAGGGGGAGCATGCTATGGGGGAAATAACAATTTCAAGTAAAAGTCGTCCAGTAACGAAGGAAAGAACACAACTCAGACATTAATAAAGAAACATAAAGCAATAAGTGCACGGCATCACCCTTCGTTCTTTTACTCTAATTCTCACCAAGAAATGATATAATAAAATGTGCACGGCATCACCCTTCGTGCTTTTACTTTCTTTCCTCACATATAATCAATAGAATCGGTACGGAATGGTATATCGTGCGGGATGACATCACCCTTCGTGCTTTACTCTCTTTTCTCACAATAAGCAAACAATGCACGGCATCACCCTTCGTGTTTTACACTCTTTCCTCACAATAAACAAACAATGCACGGCATCACCCTTCGTGCTTTAACACTCTTCCTCACCCCAAACAACAATCACAAACAAAGGGGCAAGGGAATAAACAAAATAATAATAGAAATCCCGGCAAGGGAACATAATTAAATAATTAAATCCCGGCAAGGGTACAATATCAATAATCTCAACGTCCCGGCAAGGAAAAATAATCAATAAACAACAATATCCTCGCAAGAAAACAATTTAAATACTCTTTCTTTTCCTTTCACTTTTATCTCATATCTCACTTTACCACTTGAGCCAATGCTCCAAAGGGTTCAACCGTTTCATATACATTTGCAATTGTAACATAACTTGAACCAATGCTCCTCATTATTCATAGGTCACAATTTCCTTTCACAAGTTTTTCACAACAAATAGTAATCATCACCAATGCAAGAGAAATATAACAAAATCAAGATATTCACAATTTAAAGACTCACGGTCATGCTAGACACCAACATATAGATACTCGTCACCATGCCTTTACGTCGTACTCAACAAGAAGCAATTAGCACATAAGACTCAACTCCTAGTCCTTCAAGCTAGGGTTAGACCAAACACTTACCTCAATGCCTTGAGTACAACTCAAGCCTCAATTATAGCTTTACCCAGTGATTCCACCTCCACTTCGCTCGTATGTAATCACAAATTACTTAGTTACATTAATAAACACTAAATGAATCAACTCCAATGCATGAAAATGAGTTTTTCAAAGTTTTACCCAAAAAGTCAAAAATCGCTCCCAGGCCCACGTGGTCAAAACCCTAGGTTCGAACCAAAACCCGATTATCCAATTCCCCACAAACTCAAATATATAATTTATTTTGAAATCGGACCTCAAATTGAGGTCCAAATCTCCAATTTTTGAAAAACCTAGGTTCTACCCAAAACACCCTAATTTCCCCATGAAAATTTTGATTTTTAGGTTGAAATCATGTTAAAAGATGTAAATGATTGAAAGGAATGAGCAAAAACTAACTTACAATTGATTTGGAAGAAGATTTGTTCTTGGAAAATCGCCCAAAGGAGTTGTGTTTTGAAAATGGTGTGAAAAATGACTTAAAATCGGTTAAATATAGAAAATTGCAGGTCTCTGATATGGGAAATGCGAACAGGGGTTCGCCATTGCAAACCCCGACCCTCAAATATGGGAATTGCGAAGCATTGTTCGCATTTGTGAACGCTTCATAAATTCAGGACCTTTGCATTTGCGAGACCTTGGTCGCATTTGCGACATATTGATCGCATTTGCGATCCGTGGCCATCATGGGCACCTTCACATTTGTGAATTAAATTATCGCATTTGCGATGGAGGGTCAGGTCTGGGCTATATCGCATTTGCAAGTAAACCTTCTCATTTGTGAGCTCGTATGCGACGCCTGCAGGTCAGATCATACCAGCAACTTTCAAGTTCAAAAAATGTAACCCGTGGCCTATACAAAACTCACCCGAGCCCTCGGGGCTCCAAATCAAATATACACACAACCTCAAAAACATCCTACGAACTTATTCGTGTGATCAAATCGCCAAAACAACATCACAAACATCGAATTAAACCGCAAAATCCAAGAATTCTTTCAAACTTCATAAAACATCAAATTTTCCAATTTAGGTCTGAATCACGTCAAACGACGTCCGTTTACTACCAAATTTCACAGGAATGACTTAAAACATATATAAGACCTGTACCGGGTGCCGGAACCAAAATACGAGACCGATACCATCGCTTTCTAATCAGATATCATTTCCAATTTTCTTAAACATATCAAAAGAAAAATTTCTTTTAAAAATTTATTTCTCGGGCTCGGGACCTCGGAATTCGATTCTGGGCATATGCCCGAGTTCCATATTTTTCTACGGACCTTCCGCGACCGTCAAATTATGGGTCCGGTTCCGTTTACCCAAAATATTGACCAAAGTCAAATTTATTCATTTTAACATCAAAACTTAGCATTTTTCACAGAATTTCATATTTAAGATTTCCGGCTACGCGCCCAGACTGTGCACGCAAATCGAGGCGACTCTAAATGAGGTTTTCAAGGCCTCGGAAGTTCAGAATTAATTAAAACAGGTGATGACCCTTTGGGTCGTCACAGAAGTTCGCGAGTATGTCATGTTATTGAAATCTGCATTTAACAGAACCGAAATGAGAAATAAGAAGTGACAAGATTAAGAAAAGAGACAATCCTGGACAATGAAATATTAATTTTCATTTGTTTTTTTTAATTTTAAAGATTGAAGGGTTTACATCGGATAGTAAGCCAATAAAGTAAAAGGAAAACATGACATCGATATTGTGGTAACTCGACTTGAAAATGTCTGCTAATACTATACTTCAAACACCTCAATATGATGTGTACAGAAAGATTTGCGGGATGTAGGAGCTTTATAAAGTATAACACTAGGGTATTACTCGCAATACATAGGAAGAATTCGGTGGTATTCACATTTGATAGTTGGTGAAATCCATCATAGTTCTTTCTGCAACTTAGGAGTTGTATGCATTACTTCCACACTTATTTAGAATAACAAATAAGGTTACTATTAGTAGGGGGTGATCATAAGTAGATTTTCCTGTTACTAACTGATAGTCTTAACATTGTAAAGTAAATTCACTTGATGAATAAGTGACCCGCATAAACATAGGTGATATTATTAGAATGAAATCATTATGGTTCCTTGGGATATGCCAATTTGAACGATGTGGCTTGAAAGTCTATAAGAAGTCTATTCGAATACTATTCAAAAAGAATATCTTAGATATATTTTAAACTTTATTTAAAATGCATCATATTGGTATGTTTGGGTAAACAATAGGTTTACCCATGGTTTGAGTGTTATAGAAATGGTCCGGGGCGTATAAATGGCACTCATCACCTAATATTATTTTGCAAGAAAAGGTAAACTCAATAAGCTTTTCACCTGATTTGACACTCTTTTCAACGCACCATCTTGAAATTCCTTATGTTGTAAAATAATAAAAATTTCATAGTAGAGAATTGTCGCACAAGGCTTTTGTATAACGCTGAATATTGTCAACATTCGGCGAAACTCATCATAGGCAAAGTTGGTTTCCTCATTCGCGTTCGCGTAACCATGGAATTCTCATCACTAATCCATTACATCATTGCCGGAAAGATATAATTTATTAATTGTAAATTAATAAAGTGAATTATTAATACACGCAGGTAATGGGGAATTTTCTTCTATAATCCATGCATAATTGTGGATTATATAAGAAAACATCTCCTGGCATGTTTTTTTTTTGGAACAAAGCATTTAAAAAATGAGATGACCATTAAGTCATATCCTTGAATAGAGAGATTTAAGGAGAGAGTATTGTGTATGTCTTTTGAGTAGAAGTCATACAAGGAAAAGATGTTCGTTAGCAATCAACAACAGATAAGTAATGACTTCTGATAAAGAAATCCTATCTTTAAAGCCACTGGAAAGGGTTTATGATTATACAACCCATATTTGATTATAGTTACTTGTGGACATGGATTTATAATATTGCTTAATGTTTTAAAGGTAGTAGCGAAAAACAATATGGATGAGTCAATTAAGACAATAATTATTTACCCCACACCAGATATACATGATAAAGGTATTCCTCTTGCATACCCCAATTGATAGTGTCTATAGGGAGGCCATGTGGTTTACCCGTATCACTCAATTGGTTTGGAGGATTATGATAAATCTTGAACAACAAGAAGCATGTCTATGCTGAAGGTATTCTTAAGTGAAATTATAATGGCAATTAAACTGGAATAGGATGTATTGTTAAAGAAACTTTGAAATATAGATACATTCTATTGACGAAGTATGACACACAAAAATCCCTAAGTAATGCAATACTCATAGTTCACAGTTTTTCCCTAAATTGGCCATTAACTATAGAAATACAAGGAGGAATTCTTAGTGGTTTTCCTAGTACTATGGAGGCCTAAAATAGTTTTGGCCCATGGTAATTGAGTGTTGTTAAGAAGTTTCCAAGAGAGACTAGCAAGGTTTACTAGGTTTTACTTTTGGCTGTTTGTAAGCCTAGCGCACCCTCCTTCCAATTCTTGGTGATATTATCCCACTTTATAAGGTGAAGTTTCTTTGAGGTGGCATTATACCCCATATAAAATTCCGCTGAATCTTATCTATATTACAAAAGATCTTTGATGGCAAAAGGGTGTATTGCATTATGTGATTAGGAAGGGAGTTTAAATAAGAATTAACTAGAATTAAACTTAATATCAACTAATATCAAGTTAATCTAGTTGAGAATTAACAAACAAGAAAAAAATTTATCAACTGGACAAAAACTGAACTTCTGATCTTCTACAAATTTCTGATTTCTTTCCCACTAACTGGATACTCTTCTGGTGCCGTCAGAGACAAACTTTTGTGTGTTGAAGCTGAATTTGGAACCAAACTACAGGTCAAGTAGGGAGAAACAGTGCAGAGATTTCTGTCCAAACATGTAGAATTTATTAAGAACTTAACCAATGCAGCAAACTTGCAGCTCAAACTTACGTTCACTTCAGCAGTACAAAGGAATCAGGAACTGCAAACTTAGGAGTTCAACAACAAGAGCATGCAACAGTAGTATGTTTCAATACCAAACCAGTGAAGAAATGTAGTAGATTAACAGTCAAAACAAGCAGGAAACAAAAATTCGTTTCCACAGTTTTGGTCAGCATAAAATGTGTAGAAATAGATCTCAAACTGTGCAGAATTCTTGCTGAAAACATGCAGACACAGGGCAGACCTTAGGCTGCAGTAGCTCAGAAGCTACTGTTGTGCAGAAAATATTTTTAAACTGTGCAGAAATCAGCTTTGAAAGACTGCTGCAAAACTGATGCAATCTAACTTTAAAATGCTATGAATTTCAGTAGCATCAAACTTCAATTTCTATGAATGTTCAGCAGGAAACATGCAGGTGCAGTAGTTTCAGTTCACTCCAAATCCAGTCAAAAAAACCTCCCAGAAAACTAGAAATCAAGCTTAGACTTCAACATACACAAGTGAAATTATGCAGCAGCAACCACTGAAAGAAGCAACTCAAATAATATAGAAACAACTGTTCAAACTTGGCAAAACTTACTGTCAAACACTACTACAAACTGCTGCTCTTTGCTGCAGATCAATGGCTCAACTACCTTGGCTCAAACCACCTCAATCACTTCTCAAAAGAATGCAGAATCAGAGAGGAATTTGTACGCTCAAAACCCAGAAGCATGAAGCTTAGAGAGTCAAAAACTCAGTCGTAATTACCAACAACAAGAATAACAAGCACGGCAGAATCACACACTGAATTGAGCATATGAATTCAAGCAAAGCTCAGAGAATCAAAATGCAACTCCAAAACCCCTTTTCAGATTAATCTCAACTCTCCTCTCAGAAGTTCAGAAACCAGAAACTCATTCAAAATTCGATTAAGGAACTCGAGTCAAAGTTATGAATTCAACTCAGAAAGATCGAGTCGATGTTCAGTTGAAACTCAAATTCTCTTCACAATTTCTGAAATAAGTCTAAGTTTAAAACATAGAAATCAAGCTAAGATTTGTTTCATAAATTCAAACCTTCAGGGGTTAGAGAATTTGAACCTACTGTTTTCTTCTGAATTCAATCGACACTGTAATCGTAAATTTCAATCATCGAGGCGATTGCCTTCGTGGAGCCTAGCCAGTTGCACATGAATCTCAGAAAAATAAATTGAAGAACACAGTTGTTGTTCATAGTCTTCTTGAGAGAATCGGCTCCAAATCAACCTAAAAATTAATTCGAATCAGCTCCACAAGTGTTCTTCTTCGATTTACCAGTTACTCGAATCGACTCAAATCAGTCACGGGAAGTTCTTCAATCGAAACAAGTGTTCTTCGACTGATTCAAGTTCGGCTCAAAATGTTCTGGTAAACCTCACTGAAATCGGCTTCAACAGGACCCAAATTTTAGCCACAAACTCTCAACAACAACTCGAACAAAACTCCAAAATCAATTTGTTCCAACACTGATGAAATTGAAGAGCCATAGGTCGTCTTTTTCTTCGCACAAGCAGTTCAAAATTTCGAACCAAAAACTCGTCAAACCAGCTTCCAATCTTCAGATTTAGCTTCAAAATGAAGTTTCCAGCTGTTATCATAAACACCCAATCGAATTCAAACGCTAATTTTTCCGATTAGGCAGTTTCGAACTCCACCTTCGACGAGCTGCCTCCCAATCGATTTACACCCAATTTCGGCTAGGGTTCCAATGATTTCAAGCTCAAAATCGGTAATTAAACTCAGATAATGAAGGAATTGGAATTTTTAGAATCAAAATCCTCAGAGAGAAGAAGGAATTCAAACTTTAGAACAATACACACAAAAAACAGTGATAACAATAATATCGGATAAGCAGTGAACTTGCTATTTTGGGAAAATTTCGATTTTTTTTGCTTTTCAATTTTGATGATAAAAAAGATAAAGACCCAAGAATTGATAGAACAATCCAAAATATCCGCTCTAATTCCAAGATGATACGAATTATGAACGAAAATATGGATATAGCAAAATACTCAAAATCAACGATAAGAACTAGACCTCCATTTGGTTGGAAAAACAAGAACCTATTAGAATACATCGAAGATTGAGCTCCACCATTATCAACTTTGGTAAACTAAACTTCACACTATTTATTTTTTGTATCATAATTCAGTTATTTATTTCACCAATCGAACTCTACGTTTAACGTTTAACGAGAAGTTGTAGTTAATATCAATTATATTTTATTTATACCATGATACCACAAGATATTAAATTAAATCATACTTTTTCTCTATATTTTATACAGGTATATGAAGATAAATATTGGATCAAGACTAATTGCAAGTGAAGTGTCACTGCATTCCTCCACTTCTCTGTCCTAGTTTAGGAGTAATGTTTAGTATATCTCAATTCTCAGTTACACTTTATGTTGGACAAATTTACTTTAATTATGTTTATTTTATTTTAAGGAGCTTTTATCTCAATATAGTTTTAATATTAGTAGTATGATCAATGGTGAATATTTTTGTTATTACCTTTGATTGTTTTTATTTTTCTGTTATTATCTTTTAACACCCCGTACATTCAAACTAGGTGTGGATATGTTAAATGAGTAGTAAAGCTGTATTTTGTACATGTGAAGTTCTATTGGTATGAGTATAGGTTAAAATAGTTATTTTAGAATCAAGAAGAAGAGTGAGGTGTACAAGATTTGATAAAATCTAAAAAGTTTACAAAAGGTTAGTCTTGTAGGAGGTTTAGTGAAAAAACTGTTAGGTATTTGAAAAAAATCAAAAGATGAAAGTTGTACTTCCTTCCAATGATATATTTTTCAGCCCAAACGGAGCTATGTAAAAAATATTATGCCCGTTTTACAGAACAGTACGTAAACACCGTGCCCCGGCCGCGACCACGATCGTAGGCAATGTTCCTTCCCGACCGCGGTCAAGCCTACAGGGGCGCGATGGCAGACTTGAGGAGTCATTTTTTTAAGCCCTATTTCTTTCCCAACAGCCCCAAAACATAAAAAACTCGCTCAAGAAAGGAAAACTCTCAAAAACCTAACTCCGTAAGGGTTCTTCCACCACCCAAGGTAAGTTCTACCAGTGATTCTAATTTAATTTTAATTTCCCAACATCTTATTAACATGGGTAAACCCTCCATATCATTAGATATTCGATTGGGACATCATTGTTGCGAGAAGGAACCCTAGAACTCGAATTCAAGGGAATTGAACTTCAAAAAGGTAATGTCTTCACCCTCTAATTGATTCTAGCATTGGATAATGTTCATGACACATGAGTTAATGGGTTTGATAGAAAAGTATGAACGATTATAGGTTCAGGGTGTTGATTGTTGATTATTGGTTAAAGGTGTTTGTGTACCTTATGAGTGATAAAGAATAATGTTGATTATAACCATTTGAGACTTTAGAATTTATCTAGGAGCAAGAGAATGGGTTATTGGGTGTAGAGGCACCATTAACAAGGACTATGAAATTTTATTCTCACCAAGTGTTTGATAAGATGCTTAAGTGACCAAAACATGAGCATTATAGCTAATATGGAATCCTTTTGACTTGTATTGCTATAGATTAAAGTTGAAAGAAATGTTGTATTATGCTCAAGAGCTGGAAATTAAGGCATGTGAGGCTAACTCTCTATGTTTGGGAATGTTAATGATTCCCCCTGCACTATGTTCTTTTAATTGCCTCAGAAATATAGTTAAGCCTAGTTCCTTGAATAGTTGTAGAACTTCTATTCTCTAGCTTCATCACTCGTTCATGACTTTCATTCAGAACGTTGTGAACCCAGTTCGTATTTAATATAGACTCTAATTTGATGTCCCTGAGTCTCGTTATAGCTTACTCAACATGTCATAAAAAGTTAAAGTTTCAGTGTTCATAATCAGTTCAAGAATACATGTCTCAGTCTAATCCGAGTATTATGTAACCCAGTGTGATCCAGCATTCTAGTATCATGTAACTCAATGTGATTAAGTATTTCACTATCATCTATTGCAGCATGGTTCTTAGTTCCTGATTTTAAATCCTTGAATGTTAAACACCCGTATTTGGTCCGGAGGCTGCAATTTATGCTTTACGCATCTTTGGGCCTAAGGCCGCAGTTATGTATACGTATACTTGGGCCCGAGGCTGCAGTTGTGCGCGCACACACACACACACACACACACACACACACATATATATATATTGGCCTGAGGCCGCGGTTTAATATTTAGATAAACAGGTTGTTCATTATTCAGAAGAGGGAGTATTCATAACCTTACTTCATTTAGCATTTCAGTTATTAGTTATCATTTCAGTTACCCTTTGTAAGTTCATTTATCAGTTATAAGTTATCATTTTAGTTTCAGTTTCAATAGTTATCATTTCAATTCTCAGTTATCAGCTTAGTTTCAATTTTAGCATTTTTAATTCATTCTTTTAGTTGCTTTAAATACAACTGCAATTCAAATATACTGACGTCCCTTTTTCCCGGGGCCTGCATCTCACGATGCAGGTAATGATTTACAGGTTGATGATTCATAGCGCTATGATTCTTGTACCAACTATTTGGTAATCCCCAGTTCTTTTAGGGCATTATCATTATCTTACAGTCTTCAGTATTTTCAGACAGTCAGTGTTTTTAGTACTTCATTAGAGGCTTCATAGACTAGAGTAACAATTAGACAGAGTCGCAAACTTTTCATATTAAGCTATGTTGTCTACAAAGATGTTCCAGAATTGTATTAGTATTCCAGCAGTTTGATATATATCATTCAGACTTTTATATACCAGCATGTGTTAGTTTATATTCCGCATTTAGTGTGTTATGATATCAGGTGATGATTCAGCCAGCCAGTTAGTTTGCTCGGCGACATGTAATCAGGCACCGAGTGTCGTGTTGTGATGACCCGACCAGTCGTCTCATGAGTCACCGCTCCATTTCCCCCAGTTCTACTTCTTTATGCTGCGTTATCCATGTCTTATGTGATCAAGTTGATTAGGTTGCGTTCGGAGTGGATTCAGTAAAATGAGACACTTAGTCTTTTTTAAGAAAGTTTAAGTTAGAAAAGTCAACCGGATGTTGACTTATGTGTTAGAGGGCTCGGATGTGAGTTCTGATGGTTCAATTGGCTTTGGGAGGTGATTTGTGACTTAGGAGCGTGATCGGAATTGGTTTTGAAAGTCCGCTATAGAATTAGGCTTGAATTGGAAAAATTAGTATTTTAGCAATTTCTGGTTGGTAGGTGAGATTTTGATCCGACGGATCAGAATGGAATTCCGAGAGTTTCTGTAGCTTCTTTATGTCATTTGGGATGTGTGCGCAAAATTTCAGGTCATTCAGACGTGGTTTGGTTTGGTTTTTGATCAAAAGCGTGTTTCGAATGTTTTAAGAAAAACTTTAATTCGATGTGAATTGGTGGATTTGGTGTTGTTTGAGGTGTTTTGATGATTGGAACAAGTTTGAATGAGGTTTTAGGATGTGTTGGTGCTTTTGGTTGAGGTCCCGGGGGCCTCGGGTGAGTTTCGGGTGGTCAATCGAACCATTTTTTAAGTTTAAAAGTTGCAGATTTTCATTTTAGGTGTTGCAGAGATTTATCTCTTCGCGTTCGCGAGAGGAGCCTCGCGTTCGCTTAGAAGGAATTTGGAAGGCCAGGATTTATACCTTCATGTTCGTTTTTGAGTTCTCGCGTTCGCGAAAAGGCTAAGAGGTTTTGCTTCGCATTCGCATTAGCCTGCTCGTGTTCGCGTATAAGGACTTGGGTCCAGTGAAAAATTGTTCTTCACGTTTGCACCTGGGGGCTCGCATTCGCGTAGGTCTGGGGATTGAAGCTTCGCATACGCGGGACCTGTCGGGTTCGAATAGGGTTATTTTTGAGAAATTAAAAAGTGTGCTTCGCGTTCGCGACGCTTAGGTCGCGAACAAGATGAAGGAATATCAGAGCTGGGCAGAAAGTTTATAAAACATTTCATCCGCGATTTTAAGTCATTTTTCCTCCATAGCTGAGCATTTTGAAAGCTTTTTGAAGGTGATTAAAGAGGGATTCGAGTAGAATTGATTGGAGGTAAGATTTTTTAACCTAAAACGTGATTTTATTGTGAAATTAACCTAGAAATTCATGGAACTTAAGCTAAAAATGGGAGGAACTAGGGCTTGGGATTTTGAAATTTGATTTATGGATTTGAAGGACCATTTGAGGTCGGATTTGAGAGCTTTTGGTATGCATGAACTCGTGAGGAGGTAAGGAACCCGTTGATGTAAAAATTTCTGAGTTTCGAGAAGTGGGCCCGGGGCTCGGATTTTGGTAATTTCGGGATTTGTGCTCGTTATTGATTGTTTTCGCTTGGGCTTTATTCCCTTAGCATATTGTGATGTATTCGTTCTATTTTTGGATAGATTTGACATGCGTGGAGGCCGATTTGAGGGGCAAAGGCGTCGCGTGCTAGAGATTTCACCGATTCGAGGTGAGTAATGATTATAAATGATATTCTGAGGGTTTGAAACCCCGGATTGCACATCGTAGTGCTATTTTGAGGTGACTTACACGCCGGATAGCGAGTGTAGGATAGAACATCGTTGTTGATTGTGACTTGGTCCGTCCCGATTGATGAATTTACCGCGTATTTGACTGAAACTTATTTGTTATCAGCATGATTTGGTGATTGCTATATTTGGGCTTCATGCCAATTATTTGAACCCTTCGGTGAGCCCGAGGGTCTGAGAGTGAGCCCGATGGGTTGGTACTGTTCTAAGATATTGCCCGAGGGGTGAACCTTTATGTGTTCATCTTTCATATTTACTTGTCATTTTACCTATTATTCTGTGGTATTTGTGCCCGAGCGGCGGATTTTTGGTGCTTATCGACACTAACTGTTTTGCTTTCATTGCGTAACTATTGAAAAAGTCATTTTCAAAAGAGTTTAAACTCAACTACGATATTTCTAAAGATTTCACAACTTCACTGTTTTTTTTTCTCAGAGGGTTTTAGACTACTTCTATACAGTATGCTGGCTTATTTTACATGATTTCTTACTGCTCAGTTATTATTTAACTTTATTACTCACTGAGTAGGAGTACTCACTTTACTCCCTGCACCGTGTGTGCAGATGCAGATATTTTTGCACCCGATAGAGGGTTTTGACTGATCGGAGGTAGAGTTATTGGAGTTAGTAAGGTGACTGCCATCGTTCCCAGCACTGCTTTTCTCCCTTTGTTTTATCAGTCTTGTTTCGTATATTTTAGATTTTGTAGTTGTATTTATACTCTAATAGATGTTCAGGACTTGTAACACCCCGGTTTGGGCTGTGTCGGGATGGTTTCCTTCTATTTTTATTGTTAGTTCCACAAATTATGGCTATTATATCATGTTTATAACTGTTTATGATACTTAACTACTTAAAAGAGGTGTTCTGTTTTGGTCTGGTTGTCCTTGTCTTCACGAGAGGTGCTATCACGACTGGGTTCGGGGGTTGGGTCATGACAAGTTGGTATCAGAGCCTAGGTTACATAGGTCTCACGAGTCATGAGCAGGTTTAGTAGAGTCTCGCGGATCGATACAGAGACGTCTGTATTTATCCTTGAGAGGCTGCAGAACCTTTAGGAAAACTTCACATTCTCGAATTCTTATCATGCGTCCTTGATTCAGCTTGAAAAGTAACTCTTGCAATTCATTCCACGTGTTTGTATACACGCATGAACGCTAAGTATCATATGTGCCTTGATGGCTTGTGGTTCCCTGATCGAGGAGCGAGATGTAATCTCTGTGAGTTTATGTTGGGACAGTCTGAAGGACTTGAGGCTGGATCTTTGCCTATGGCTTGAGCACCGAGGTGCTGATTGTGTGAACAAGTGTTTTGAACTTATATGTTCGGTAGTGTCCCTGTTAGTGGAAATAACGGCTGTGCCTATGTGATGAGTATGTTAGTACTGCGATGTGTATCCATATGATTTGGAAGCGATGAGAAGGGTCTGCTGAATGATGGAATAACTATTCGAAGCTTGAAGTTCATCTTGATTCGAGTTATAACCCGAGTTACGGGCGTGTGAAGAATCTTGCCATGTTCCCAGTTATTTCATGTTACGGTATGAGTCCAAACTCAGGAAGATCAAGTGACCGCGTAATGCCTGTGACGATGGAAGGTATATAGAAATGTTAGTTGGAGGCAAAGCAGGTAAGTTATCTCCAGTGGAGTGTTCTAAGGTTGTGTGATCCTTATGTTGTCTATTAGAAGATCTCATTTGCAAGTGAAGAATATATGTTGAAATCTAAATTGGGTCGCCTAGAGAGTGAGCTTGTCTGTTACAAGGATGAATGCGAGATTAGCAGAATATTTAAAGTACTAGATGGTCTGTGTTTCACGAGCTTATGAAGGATTGAGTTTAATCTCACTATGATATTATGGAAGCAATAAAGTATATGCGTTATGAGTTATTGGGTGTGTTTTGATCTATGGCTTCGAGCCAAGTGGGGGAGTTTGCTATTGATTGAGTTGATTGCACGATTAGGTGCTATGTTGGTTCCAGTTTGAGGCATGTTGGTGAGTCAGTGATGGCTCACAGAGATTAAAGTCGAGGATGGCTGGAGTGAAGGAAAATTTTTACAAGGTTATATGGTGCTTCATAGGTGTGTGAGAATCACATGATGTCTTAAGTTGTTGTTGGTAAAGAATGCTCGGTACATAGAGCAGGAAGATGCTTGTTTGTATTGGGATGAGTTCATATCCTACGGTGTCAGAGTGCTAATGAAGCACAGGTGGTTCTGTTTGTATTAACAGGCTGATTGCAGTGTAAATAAATTAAATGACTCTCGAGAATGGTTCTAATGTGTTCGAGATTCTACATGTAACAATCAGATGTTTTAAAGTTGTATACGTGGTTAGAAACTGAGTTTTCATTGGAAGAGGTCAAGACTTGTAGTATTTCTATATTAATTATGGGATTCTATATATCAGTATCAGGAAAGTAAAGGTAACGGATTTAGATTCGCAGGAAGTTCTTCAAGTAAAGTATTCTAGAATGTGGTATTTCTGGGAATGCTTAAGAAAGTATTCAGCGATGTATGAGCCTTAGACAGTGTGGCTTTATGCTTGGTTCCGTGTGGTAAGTCTGAGTTGACGATTGTGGAACTACAGCAAAAAGGAAATATCAAGTTGAAGATGAATCAGATGGAAATTCAGATAGATGGGGTAATTTGGTACTAGACCGGACCGGTATGGTAAGGATATGATTTGTTCCTTGTATGTGTTCGAGGTAATGAGTTCCTACAGGTATTTTGCGGCACTGCTCTTAGGTTTTGACGACTTGCTTAGCTTGGTCGAGTTAGAAGGATTTAGTCTTGGCAGGTCTGATTTGTACAAGGGGAACTCGGAGAGTTCTTGATGGGTTTTACCATGGTTTGGAGATGTATATTTTCTATGGGCATACGGACCATGAGATGTATAGTGATTTTCTTCTAGGTGGGACCAATGGAAAGTTCTTAACTAGTTGAGTAGGTAGATGTTTGTGGCTTGAAAGGGAGATGAAGTTCTCATGTTATCCTAGGGTGGTATGGTATATGCGATATGTTGTGGAGGATCGAGATTTGCGTGTGTAAGGCTACAGTTCAGTTCTGAATGGAAAGTCATAAAGTTCTTAGGTAGCATAAGCAGTTTTAGATGATTAGAGAAATGAGCTTCAGATGATTAGGGTGAATGATCTTCGGATGATTAAGGAAATGGTATTGCTAATCATAGTGATTTGACGAGGGTATATGTTCAGAAAAGGCAATGTGATTAAGTTGATAGTACTTCGGTGGTACTGTGGCACTTTCTTGTTAGATCGACTGCTGATATTCGAGTTTGCTTGATGGCACAGGGAATTTTAGGATATCTTTCGTGGAATGATTGGGTACTTGAGGTGTGATATGTATTCAGACTGTGGAATTTGGGGATCAGGTATGGTGATTTGTGTGCTCTATGGGGTCGGAGATTGGGAGTTCTCATGTTTAGGCTATATTGTTATTATGAGTCGCGTGTATCGGCGATTTAATGACTATCGGGGTCTGGAGACTCGAGCGGACCTTTTATGCTTGGTATGTTGTACTTTGAAGTGATATTGGGTTCAGACTGGTTGTTTATGTGTTGTGTTATTCTGGACTATTGCGATAAGATGGCGCTGGCGATGCCGGAAAATGCCACAGATTGAGTGGCGATGTTCGACAGATTATATCCTCTTGGGGATTTTTATATTTCGAAGACCCAACGGACGGCTGGGAAGGATTTGTCTTTCTTATTTGGGTTCTTGTGATGAGTTTTAGTGCTAAGGCTCCTCATATTGATTCAGTTCTGGTGGTGAGGGACTTTTCGGATGTGTATCTTGTGGCCGGGCATGTCGCCTGGCAAGGTTGTTGATTTTGGTATTGATTTGGTGACTTGCACTGTATCGTATGGCACTGGCAGAGTTATTGAGGTGGAAGGAGCAGCTTCAGGTTTCCTTGATAAAGAGTTCGTTGGCAGGCCAATATGGGTGAGTATTCTATCTTGAGTCAGCTTGGTTGGCTACGAATGGAATTGTTGAGGGAGGTATTGATTCGACCATTGTTGAGCTTATTAGTGATCTGGGGAGATCTATGAGTTACCTTTCTGTGTTGTAAGACGTTATGATTTATTGGTTACAGGCACATATGATGCGGTTTATTTGGGGTCTCATAGTGGAAGTCGAGCAGTAAGAGTAATTAGGTGTTGCTCGGTGAATGGCGTATTGGTTATGTCCTATCGGGTTTGCGTGGTATGTTATTTATTTCACCGTAGGTGTGATGACGTGCTTTGGTTCTAGACATCAAATTGTGCGTGGCTGTCGATTTTAAGCATAGTGACTTGAGGTGTTTCATATGGAGCAGTGCTTGGATAGGATCGCGCATTGTAGCGAGGCTACATGGAGATATGAACTTTCGGGGTAGATTCATGCGTTCTATTTCTATGATGTGAGACGGGTTCTCAGCCTTGTGTTGTGATGGTACTGGTGAGCTTGATGTACAACTCTTTCATTTGAGTCATTTTCATGATTTAAGTATGTTCGGACCGTTGCTTATTGGTGCGCATATTATGCAAGTTATGGCTTAGACCTATATTGGTGTGTCATTTCACTAGAGTGGTGTATTGTATTAGAGGAGATCGTTAGGATCATTAATGAATACGAATGGATTTGATTTCAGCTTGTTGGAAGGATAATATCGAGGTTCGGCTCGAAAATTGCTATGGAATTTGCCAAAAGGGAAGTGGCTTCGTGAATGGTCAATTTGAGGAATGGTCGTGGTTTATTGCGTATTTCATCTATCGTTGGCAGTATATGGAAGTGTTAGAATGAGACTTTAGTTGATAAGAGGTTTTCTACCAATATTCGGTTGTTGTGGGCAGCTGTTGTGAACAGAAGTTATCGCAACAAATGTTTCAGTTATGTGGTATATCGTGTGATTGCACCGGCGATTGCAAGTATGGGTGATTACAGCTTGTTCGGGCTTATTTTGGGTATAAATGTGAGATTCTGATCTTGTGAATGGTCTCGGAAGTGGAAATGTGGTTCTAAGGCTTATGGGCTGTATTAGTTGGTGAAATTTCAGTTGCAAGGTGTTGTCGGACCTATATGAGATAGGGTGACGTGGGATCACCCCCGGGTATATGCATGGTAAAGTTATTTAGCAATTGGTTGGCTTTTGGAACAACTCTAGTCACGTTTGAGGACGAACATTTGTTTAAGTTGGGGAGGATGTGACAACCCGGCCAGTCATCTCATGAGTCACCGCTCCGTTTCTCCCAGCTCTGCTTCTTTATTCTTCGTTATCCATGTCTTCTGTGATCAAGTTGATTAGGTTGTGTTCGGAGTGGATTCGGTAAAAAATGAGACACTTAGTCTCTTTTAAGAAGGTTTAAGTTAGAAAAGTCATCTGGATGTTGACTTATGTGTTAGAGGGCTCGAATGTGAGTTCTGATGGTTCGGTTGGCTTCGGGAGGTGATTTATGTCTTAGGAGCGTCATCGGAATTGGTTTTGGAGGTCCAGTGTAGAATTAGGCTTGAATTGGCGAAATTAGTATTTTGGCGATTTCCGATTGGTAGGTGAGATTTTGATCCGACGGTCGGAATGGAATTCCGAGAGTTGCTGTAGCTTCGTTATGTCATTTGGGATGTGTGCACAAAATTTTAGGTCATTCGGACGTGGTTTGTTTGGGTTTTTCATCAAAAGCGTGTTTCAGAAGTTTTTTAGAAAAACTTAGGCTTGAATTCGATGTGAATTGGTGGATTTGGTGTTGTTTGACGTGTTTTGATGATTGTAACAAGTTTGAATGAGGTTTTAGGATGTGTTGTTGCTTTTGGTTGAGGTCCTGGGGGCCTCGGGTGGTCAATCGGACCATTTTCTAAGTTTAAAAGTTGCAGATTTTCACTTCAGGTGTTGTAGAGATTTATCTCTTCGCGTTCGCGAGAGGAGCCTCGCGTTTGCGTAGAAGGAATTTTGAAGGCCAGGATTTACACCTTCGCGTTCGCGTTCGCGTTCGCGTTTGAGTTCTCGCATTTGCGAAAGGCTAAGAGGTTGAGCTTTGCGTTCGTATTAGCCTGCTCACATTCGCGTATAAGGACTTGGGTCCAGTGGAAAATTGTTCTTTGCGTTCGCACCTTGGGGCTCGTGTTCGCGTAGGTCTGGGGATTAAAGCATCGCGTACGCAGGACCTTGTTGCATTCGCATAGGGTTATTTTTGAGAAATTAAAAAGTGAGCTTCGCGCTCGAGAGGCTTAGGTCGCGAACGCGATGAAGGAATATCAGAGCTGGGCAAAAAGTTTATAAAACATTTCATCCGCGATTTTGACTCATTTTTCCTCCATAGCTGAGCATTTTGAGAGCTTTTTAAAGGTGATTAAAGAGGGATTCGAGTAGAATTGATTGGAGGTAAGATTTTTGAACCTAAAACATGATTCTATTGTGAAATTAACGTAGAAATTCATGGAACTTAAGCTAAAAATGGAAGAAACTAGGACTTGGGATTTTGAAATTTGATTTGTGGATTTCAAGGACCATTTGAGGTCCGATTTGAGAGCTTTTGGTATGTATAAACTCGTGAGGAGGTAAGGAACCTGTTGATGTAAAAAAATTTGAGTTTCGAGAAGTGGTCCTGGGGCTCGGGTTTTTGGTAATTTCGGGATTTGTGCCCGTTATTGATTGTTTTTGCTTGGGCTTTGTTCCCTTAGCATATTGTGATGTATTTGTCCTGTTTTTGGGAAGATTCAACGCGCATGGAGGCTGATTTGAACGGCAAGGGCGTCGCGAACTAGAGATTTTGCCGGTTCGAGGTGAGTAATGATTATAAATGATATTCTGAGGGTTTGAAACCCTGGATTGCACATCGTAGTGCTATGTTGAGGTGACTTGCACGCCAGATAGTGAGCGTGGGATCGAGCACCGTTGGGGATTGTGACTTGGTCCATCCCGATTGATGAATTTACCGCGTATTTGACTGAAACTTATTTGTTATCAGCATGATTTGGGCTGATTGCCATATTTGGGCTTCGTGCCAATTATTTGAACCCTTCGGGGATTTTTATCACTATTTCCTCACTGTGTTGAATTATTACTTGAACTCAGCCCTGTTGATATCTAGTGTTTTACAAACTCAGCCACTTTTATTCAGTTTTGAGACTTATGATATTTTAGATGATGTTTTGGTCTGAGAACTGTCTTTTTACTAATGCCTGAGGGGCTTGTGATGATTTTCGGGTTGAGTGAGGCCGAGGGCCATATGTGAGGATATACTGAGTGATATGAGGCCCAGGGCCTGAGATATTTTTATACGCCACGAGGTGGCTTGGGTGATGTGAGGCCGAGTGCCGAGAGGTTATGCCACGAGGTGGATTGATATAGCGTTTGGGCCGTAAGGGGCCCCTCAGGAGTTTGCACACCCATAGTGAGGGAGGTTACCCATTGTTCTAAGAGTGAGCCCGAGCTGAGAGTGTTCTGAGAGTGAGCCCGAGGAGCTGGTACTGTTCTGAGATATTGCCTGAGGGGCGAACCTTTATGTGTTTATCTTTCATATTTACTTGTCATTTTACCTGTTATTCTGTGGTATTTGTATCCGAAGGGCAAATTTTCGGTGCTTATCGACACTAACTATTTTTATTTCATTGCGTAACTGTTAAAAAAGTCATTTTCAAAAGAGTTTAAACTGAGCTAAAATATTTCTAAAGATTTCACAGCTTCAATAATTTTTTTCTCAGAGGGTTTTACACTGCTTCTATATAGCATGTTGGTTTGCTTTACGTGATTTCTTGCTGCTCAGTTTTTATTTACCTTTATTACTCACTGAGTTGGAGTACTCACTTTACTTCCTGCACCGTGTGTGCAGATGCAGATATATTTGCACCCGATAGCAGGTTTTGACTGATCGGAGGCAGAGTTATCGGAGTTAGCAAGGTGACTGCTAGTGTTCGCAGCATCGCTTTTCTCCCTTTGGTTTATCAGTCGTGTTTCGCATATTTCAGACCTTATAGTTGTATTTATACTCTAATAGATGCTCGTGACTTGTGACACCCTGGTTTGGGCTGTGTCGGGATGGTTTCTTTCTATTGTTATCGTTATTTCCGCAAATTATGACTATTATATCATGTTTAGAACTGTTTATGATACTTAACTGCTTTAAAGAGGTGTTCTGTTTTGGTCTGGCTGGCCTTGTCTTCACGAGAGTCGCCATTACGACCGGGTTTGGGGGTTGGATCGTGACACGTGTTATGTCCAGGCCCAGGTTCGGGGCGTGACAACCTTGATTGTTATTAGTGATAAAAAAATTCACCTTTCTATAGTGGTTAGGAATATCACATTTTCGTCACTAAACAAATTAAGTTCGTCATAAATTCAATATATTTAATGACAAAAATAATTTATATCCCAAAATTATTTTTTATTGAGTACGAATCAACTTTGTATTTTTTGATAATTGGAGTTGTCACTAATTATGATAATTTATAGTGACAACTTTGTTTTGTCGATAAAAATAATTTTTTTAGTGACGAGAATATAGTTTTAACTACAAAATTATAATTGTCACTAATTATATATTTAGGGACTAAGTACTTTTTTTGCAGATAAAAGGTAGTCTTTAGTGACAAAATTACGGGTTTTCAACTACGAAACATGCATAGCATTAGAGACATTTTACGTCTTCACTAATTAAACTAAATATGTAGCGACGAGGCAGTTTTGTCAACATTAATGCACTTTATAGTGAAGAAACCATAATATTAAGTATGATTTTTTTATACTTTTTATGACAAATAAATCCGTCATAAAAATTACGTATTTGGGGAAGACAAAGAATTTCGTATTTAATATATCATTATTTGGCGACGAAACACAAAGTTGCCTTGTATGTTATTAGTGACGGTGTTTTAGAGATGAAAGATTGACAAAAAAATTTCGTCACACTTACTATTTAATATTTAGCCCAACTTCGTTTCAATTGCAGCCCCATTTACATTTCAATTATAGCCAAAATTAACCTTCTAATTGACCCAACCTTAACCCCCAATTGGAACAGCCCAATTCCATTTTAACCCGACCCCCGACCCAACAGGTTAACCCGTCTGGCCCCTTCTTTTAATCCAGGCCGTTGATCGTTTTGATCAACGGCCAGGATCACTCCTTGCCTTTTTTAATTCCCCTGCCCTAACCTAATCCCCTCATTTCATTTGTTCCGCCGCCTTTGAATACTCTCCTCTCTCAAAACACTCTCGAAGGTTCTTCGGAACACTAGTCATCTTATACCCCTTACGATCATAACCTCACCGGAATCCATGGCTTCTCAGACCATGGATGGCCTGTACTCACCCCCTCCACCTTTAAAACCCAGGTGTTCAAAGTCTTGAGGTCTGACCTCGATGGTGTTCTTTTAAAGCTCTTCAGATTCATGGTTTTGAGGCCTCTCCGGCCTCGTTCCGGCACATCCAAAGCACTTCGAGCCTATTTTTGACCTCTCTGGCTCAAAATCGGACTTTCTTCCAAGCCTCTCTCATTTCTAGGGTTTCTCCAAAACCCTAAGCTATTCGGGGTTTTTCTCTGTTTATTTTCTTAGATCTATGCTATATCTGTGTTATAAAATTTTTTTAAAGTGTTTTCCCCAATCTTTCTTTCAAAAATTGCTTCTCTTCGATTTAGGGTTTCTGAAAGGGTTTCAAAATGTCTTTTTGATTTTTTCTTTTCTCTTCTTTATGTAGGTTTGCCTATACTATATTTTACCATGCATGTGTTGTTCTTCTGCTTTCTTTCTACTATACATGACTCTTATTGTCACGATCCAATTTCCATATCCGATCGTGATGGCGCCTCTCGTGAAGACAAGGCTAACCAACTAACCTAAATCCTCTCTTTAACAATTACTAAACATAAATGAATAGAAAGTACAACTTGGCATTAAAAACTACTAATTACAACCCAACACAACCCGACCGGGGTATCACAAGTCACGAGCATCTAAAGAAGACCGAACACCACTACAGGGCCAAATAATATATACAAAATAAAATCTGGAGTTCAAAGGATGAAGTCCGGTGCCGCGAACGCTGGCGGTCACCTTACTCAGCTACAATAGTAATACTTTCAATCTGCTATTAACCCGCTATCGGGTGAACAATACCTGCAACTGCACGCGAGGTGCAGGGAGTAAAGTGAGTACTCCAACTCAGTGAGTAATAAGAGTAAATAATAACTGAGCAGCAGAAATCACGTAAGGCACTCCATCATGCTATAAAGAACAGTGCAATCCTTTGAGAAATCAGTAAAACTGTGATATCCTTTAGAAAATATCTGGGCTCAGTTAAAACCTCTTTTGAAAATATCTTTTTCAACAGCTAAGCAAATGAATGCATAATCAGATAGTGCAAGTCCGCACGTAAGTCAGCCCCTCGAGCATAACACTCAATTAACAAATAACACCAGGGTATCTGGTAAACAGTGCAAGAAGTAGCATGGATGCTAATGATATGAGAGTGCTGAATGTCATGACAAACATTACAAAATAAGAACAAATGCCTACACTCAGGTACCCACTGCGGCGTGCAGTCCGAGCCAACCATATGTTTATCGTCGACGGCGCTCACTGGGGGTGTGTACAGACTCCGGAGGGGCTCCTACAGCCCAAGCGCAATATCAAGCCATCTCGTGCCATCAGTTAATTCCTGGTCAGTCATTATTACCTGACCAATTTACAACATACAGTGTCATTGTTACCACTGTTTCAAGTCACATCATACAGTTCATTGTTACCACTGTTTCAAGTCACATCATACAGTGTCCTTGTTACTACTATTTCAAGTCACATCATACAGTGTCATTGTTACCACTGTTTCAAGTCACATCATACAGTGTCCTTGTTACCACTGTTTCAAAATCACTGCTGTGGCGCGTAGACCGATCCATGCTCAGTCCAGAAATAAACATAAGCCCCTTGGGCATTTGTAAAACAGTAGTTCTTAGCCCGAAATATCATTTGAGTTTTCAAAACTTAGAAGTATGGCTGAGTTGCAAAACAGTATTTAAAACCTTGGACTGAAACCAAATGATATGCAAGATATGCTAAAACAGTAATATCAATCCCCGAAGGATTCACATAGTTGGCACGAAGCCCAAACATGGCAGTCACCCCATAGTACGATGATACACGTAGTTTCAGTCAAATACACGGTAAAATCAACAACCGGGACGGACCAAGTCATAATCTCCAACGGTGCTCTACCCCACAGTCATATCCGGCATGCAAGTCACCTCAATACAGCACTATGATGTGCAAATCCGGGGTTTCAAACCCTCAGGATATCATTTACAAGTATTACTCACCTCGA
>MU706271.1:0-79656 GCA_026770625.1 Nicotiana glauca
TGAGAGCGTATTTGGTCGGGCTTGCCTAGCCGTTGGGTTGGGCGCCATCACGATCGGGTTTGGGGTCGTGACACAATCATAGGTCTAATAGTCAACTTCATTCTAGATACCATGCCTATAGGACTCTTGCATCTATGTAATCGTTAAAAACCAATAATGCTTAGATAACTTGCCTATAGGAATAATCAATCGAATCAGCCTCGTCCAAAACCAGTCATAAGGTCGTTTAAAATCTGTAGATCTTTTGTTTATAAAGCCAATAATCCTTTCTTTAAAATCAGTACGCTCTGTTAGATATCATGCCTATAGGTCTCACTTAGGCAAACCATAGATAGTTAATTAACCGTGTCAGTTTTTGATAACTACAACCAGACAAGACTAATTTGGACTCCTCATCTGAGAAATATGTGATAAATCAGCCTGTCCTAACGCTTTTAAATTTAATTCAGACCACAACTTGTAGTTGAAGTCATGATATACAATCTGCTCTTTTAAGTGAGGAGGCCTATTTGAGCCTTAGTTGCTATTTGTTCTTCCCGTAACTATTTATGTGTTCTTAATTGAAGCATTAGACTTTTTATCCTTTTCAACTCTGAAAAGCCCCAATTCCCTCCCCTTTTAGGATTAGTAGTCTCAATGCCTCCGGGACTGACAGGATCAGGATGGGTAATAACAGGCAATAAGTAACAATACTATTCCGTGTTTTAATACCTTAACGGGGTGGGAAAGGATAGACATGGAGATGATGATCACATGATAATACCACACATATAATTGATTACCGGGTGTTGCGTGGATGATCCATGTTATTTATAAACCTAGGACCCCTCTCCCTCCTTATGTACTTACGTTCTTATTTCCTTTAAACTGTCAGTTTCCAGTTCTTTAAACTTTGTATTTCGTTTTAATTCATTTAAAACCTATTTAGAATTTCCAGCACTGTTTTTCTTCTAAAATTTCTGCCCATTTCACTTCTTTGTCTGATTATTTGCATTCGTTACTTGACCCCCACTTTCTGCACTAAGACATTCTTTTAAACAACTATGAAACCACCTATCCCCTAACTTTAGCATGCTTATTTAACCTTTATACATTCCTAATTGTAATCTTTATGTGAAGTTGTCTTGTATGTCTATTCGCTTTAAAGTCACAATTGTAGCATGGCCGAGAACCACACTAGTGGATCTTGGGGGGTGCCTAACACCTTCCCCTTGAGATAATTTCAAGCCCTTACCCATTCTCTGGTTCTTCTTTTCTTTTAGCTCTTTGGTGTCCTAATGCACTTAATCATTAGGTGGTGACTCTTCTAAATCTCAAACCCAAATTCCCAAAAGGAATAGAGTTATCCGCTCAAATGTCGTAAACCCGATTTCGCCTTTAGAAAAAGGGAACATTCGACACTGGGTACAAGCAAATTTTGATTGCTCCGGAAGATCAGGAGAAGACCACATTCACTTGCCCATATGGTACCTTTGCCTTTTGTAGGATGCCATTTGGGTTGTGTAATTCACCAACTACATTTTAGCGGTGTATGATGACCATATTCACCGACATGGTGGAAGATATTTTAGAGATGTTTATGGAAGACTTCAGTATGGTGGGAGACTCGTTTGATGAATTCTTGAAGAATCTTGATAGGGTGTTGGCCCGTTGTGAAGAAACCAATCTTGTGCTCAACTGGGAAAAATGCCACTTCATGGTTGAGGAGGGAATAGTCCTTGGGAATAAAATTTCAAAACAAGGTATCGAGGTGGAAAAAGCTAAAATTGAGGTGATTTCAAGGCTCCCTCCCCCTACTTCTATCAAGGGGGTTAGAAGTTTTCTTGGGCATGTGGGGTTCTATCGGAGATTTATCAAGGATTTTTCTAAGGTAGTTAATCCTTTGTGAAAGCTTTTGGAAAAGGATGCCAAGTTTGTGTTCAATGAGGGTTGTATGCAAGCCTTCGAACTTCTCAAGCACAAGTTGACAACCACTCCCATTATTACCGCACCCAATTGGAGCTTACCTTTTGAGCTCATGTGTGATGCGAGCGATGTTGCAGTTGGGGTGATTTTTGATAAAAGAGTGAATAAAATGTTTCATCCGGTGTACTACGCGAGCAAGACCATGAATGATGCTGAAGTGAACTACATGGTGACTGAAAAAGAGCTTTTGGCTATTGTGTTTGCAATGGAAATATTTCGGTCGCATCTCATGGGCGCCAAAGTCATAATTTATACTGATCATGCAGCACTCCGGTACTTGATGATGAAAAAGGATTCCAAATCTAGGTTGATGCGATGGGCCTTGTTACTTCAAGAGTTTTATTTGGAGATTGTGGACTGGAATGGTTGTGCAAACCAAGTGGCGAACCACTTGTCCCGCTTGGAAGGGGAGGGGAGGCCTTGTGATGGCCTAGAGATCAATGACTCATTTCCCGATGAACAACTCCTTTCTGTGTCGGTGAATGATGTGACATGGTTTGCGGACGTTGTGAATTCTTTGTGACTGGTATAATACCGTACGAGCACTCTTCTAACCAAAGGAAGAAGCTCAAAGGGGATAGTTTGGATTTCTATTGCGATGAGCTGTACTTGTTCAAGATATGCACTGATGGTGTGATCCGAAGGTGTGTCCCAGAAGAGGAGAAATTGAGTATCTTAGAGGCTTGTCATTCCTCACCCTATGGTGGTCATCGTGATGGGGCAAGGATAGCTTCGAAGGTTCTTAGTTGTGGGTTTTACTGGCCAACTTTGTACAAAGATGCAAGTGAACTTGTGAAGAGGTGCGACGAATGTCAAAGAAATGGCGGAATTTCGAAGAAAGATAAGATGCCTCTCAATACAATTCTTGAAGTTGATATTTTTTTATGTGTGGGGCATTGATTTCATGGGCCCGTTTGTTAGCTCGTGCGGGAACACATACATTCTAGTGTCGGTTGACTATGTTTCAAAGTGGGTTGAGGTTGTGGCTTTAGCCAACAATGAGGCCCGGAGTGTTGTTGCATTTCTCAATAAGAGCATTTTTACCAGGTTTGGCACTCCTCGTGCAATCATAAGTGATAAGGGGTATCATTTTTGCAATAGATCTTTTGACACTTTGCTTGCAAAGTATGGTGTCAATTACAAAGTTTCTACTCCCTGTCATCCTCAAGCGAGTGGCCAAGTTGAAGTCTCAAACATGGAAATCAAGAGTATATTGTCAAAGATGGTCAATGCAAATAGGACCGATTGGTCAAAGAAATTGGATAATGCTCTGTGGGCTTATAAGACTACTTATAATACTTTGATTGGTATGTCTCCGTACCGGTTGGTGTTTGGTAAAGCTTGCCATCTATCGGTTGAGTTAGAGCACAAGGCCATGTGGGCTTTGAGGAAGCTGAATCTTGAATGGGATAAGGCAGCAAATCTTCGTGTGGAGCAGCTTAATGAACTTGATGAATTTCGATTCCATGCCTACTCTAGTTCATCCTCGTACAAGGACAAGATGAAGTACCTTCATGACAAGTATTCTCGTAGCAAGGAGTTCAAAGTGGGTTATTTGGTTCTCTTGTTCAATTCTCGGTTACGTTTGTTTCCGGGAAAGCTTAAGTAAAAATGGAGTGGACCTATTGAAGTGGTGCTTGTGACTCCGTTTGGTGCACTTGACTTGAAAAACAAAATGGAGAGATCTTTAGAGTTAATAGGCACAGAGTCAAGCACTATCTTGGCAAGATTGATGACAGCCTTGTGGTGGCAATGATCCATCTAAAGTGATTTGATGGTAACCTGCATCGTGCCGTGATGTTAAATCAGGCGCTGCTTGGGAGGCAACCCATGTGTCTTTCTTTTTGTTTTTCTTTGATTTTCTTTTTAGTGTAGGATTTTCTTTTGGACTAACTGGTTGTGAGATATGTGTAGGATTGTTTTGATGCAGTGCAGGACCAATTTGGAAAAATGTCACTCTCTGAAGTTTGCACTACGGCCGCATTGCGACCGCAATGGCCTTAGTGCGGGGGCAAAATTTCAATGCGGTCCACAATGGTGAATACTTAAAAATGGGGTTTCTCTGAAGATTGTCACTGTGTCCGCAATGCACTTTGTGCGGTACGCAGTGACCTACCGCGGCCACGAAGCTTTTTGTGCGGTCCGCAGTGATGTTCTCCCCAATGCTTCATGTGGTAAACCACCACGGTCCGCGCTGCATTTTATGCGATCTCGGTGGATAGGTAAAGTGGGTCCCATGTCCTTTTTCTATAAATAGGACCTCATGCCTTCATTTACACTTTTCGATCCTTTGCTTTCCATGTAGAAAAAAATTACTGTTCATCAAGCCCTAACTGTGCAAATTCAATCACTGATCTTGATTTCATCTTTACTGCATCTCATTACTAGTACTTTTAATCCTTCCCTAGTTTTTAACTTTGTTTTATTTCCTTTTAATTAGTTAGTTGTACTTCTTTTTCTTCCCTTTTTCTTTCAATTTGTAGTGTAGGGTTACATCATGCCGTTTAGATTAGGGTTAATTAGTGAAAAATGATGATTAAATACCTAGGGGCTTGATAATAAGTGAATTTAGGCTAAAAATGAGAAAAATGATGAAACCCTAGGTTGGTATTGCTGGGTGATGTTTACTGCGGACCACGGTGGATTTTATGCGGTCCGCAGTGCCTCTCCGTGAGCGCGATGGTTTTTATATGGTCCGAGGTGGAAAACTTCAGAGGAGTCTATTTTAGGGACCACGACCGCAATCAATTTTTCGCGGTCCGTGATTCCCTATCGCGGCCGCAGACCATTTCTTGCGGTCCGCTGTGCCCTGAATCAGAGAGTGGGTAGTCTGAACCCCACTTCACTACGGACTGCGGTGCCATTTTGTGCGGTCCGCGGTGGTTCCTTTGCGGCCGCATTGCATATTATGCGGTCCATAGTAAGCTATTTTCATGCATATTCTTCATTGATGCTTATGATATTGTGATACCAACAAGCTTTAACTGAATTCCACTTGTAGACAATGGTTAAATCAAGAGGAGGTGGTGATAAACAAAAAGGCAAAGGAGAGTCCTCCCGGGGTAGGGGATGAGGTACAATCAAATTGATCCCCCAAGTTTGGAAAGCAATCGGGGAAACTAGAAAGGCAATAAGGGCTGCAGATAGAGCTGCTTCCCTTTTAGAGGGAAGTAAGTATTTGCCCTCCCAGGAGGCATCTGACTCCGAGTCAGTGCCGGAGCGTGTTCCTGACTGTCTGGGGAGGTTTAGATTGACAGATGTGCCCACACCTCCAGCTTCTCCTACTGCTCAAGCTTAAATCCAAATTTCTTTTGAGTCGTTTGAGGGCTCAGCTGAGAGCGGTGATAGTGCTTCTTCTACCTCATCTACAGCTTCAAAACTCGATGAGGATCCCATAGAAGAAGAAGAAGAAGGAAGGGGTGTGCCCCAAGTAGGAGGGGTGGAGAGAACCAGAAAATCAAAGGCTTGGCAGGATAGGTTTGTTAGTGAATTGGCATACCACAAGTTCAGAGAATGGTGGCTCGAGAGGAAGTTGATACTTGAGCGGAAATTCATTATGAGGGACCTTCTGCCTCATAACCCTAATGTGTAGAGGCAATTCAGAGAGAGAGAGCGGGCTGGGATTATTTCTTAGGCAACGTTAAAGATGCAAATGAGCACTTAGTCAAGGAGTTCTACACTAATGCTACCCACATCAAAAAGGGCACTAAAGTGACTAAGCTGTGGAATTTGACAGTGAAGTTCGATGGGAAGACAATCAATGACTACCTGGGCTTTTTGGAGGAAGATGAATTTTTGTATTTAGAAAAAGTGGCATTGGATGAGGCAGCCCGTCCGTGGTTGGCAGAAAACCTGGCACTCCCGGGTACCACCCCAGCATGGTTGACAGCAAGAGTCCAAATTTTGAGGAGGACTCTATACTTCGAAGCAAAGGGGTGGGAGATGTCACGACCCAAAATCCACTAAGGGTCGTGATGGCGCCGGACACCGCTGTTAGGCAAACCAACCAAAAATACTTATTTAAATTCTCCTTTTAAATATTTCCAAAATTACTTCTTTTATTAGTTTAAACAATACATAGTAAACTCCACTAAATAAATAATGAAACATTTAACAATTTTAAATCTCTGAATAAACCCATAGACATCCCCAGAACCCGGTGTCACAAGTGTATGAGCAATTTCTAAGAAAAACTGAATAAAGTACAACAGTTGTCCGAAATATAATTGGACAGAAAATAAATAGAATCTTGAGAGAGACTATACTAACTGCAGGTCGCCTCGAGGAAATACAACTTACCTAGTCTCCGTATCAACCATGCTGCTACACCCACTAGGCCACTAGAGGTGCATGAGCCTGTGCAACAAAAATGCACAGAAGTGTAGTATGAGTACGAAAACAACGTGTACCCAATGAGTATCCTGTCTAAGCTCGAAGAAGTAGAGACGAGAGGTCGACTTCGACACTTACTAATGGTCCAATAATAATATTAAAAATGCGATGAATCATGGATTTATTAGGAATAATAAATTCAGATAAGTCACGAAATAGGTAAAAGTTCCTCTTTATTAAAATCTCCGGATTCGTAATCCATTAATTAACAATTATCTCAAGTAGGGGGAAGCAGATATCAATATCAATAAATCTCAAGGCAAGCAATACAAGCATGCACAACTCATGCCGAGGTCGTACGTACCGATCCAACATAAATGTAAAATGTGCACTGCCAAGGTCGAACGACGCGAACCATAGATGCATCTATTACCCCGCTCGCGAATCATACGTGCGACCTGGTCAAACTTAAATAAACAATCACCCTGCTCGTGAATAATACATGCGACACAGGTACACAAAGAAATACATGCTCATACAGCCAATTAAGAATTTATCGGGGAACATTTATCCAAATAAAATCCAATTCTCTTTTAATGATTTGAGAAAATGAAGTTTCGTCCTTTTAGAAATTCATTAGGATTTAAGCAATTCAAACTGTCAATAACATTACAAATATTCCAAGTACAACATGCTTTTGGGTCCTAGACTACCCGGACAATAACATAATAGTAGCTCTGCAAGGACACTCCTCACATCGTGCGTATGTAGCCCCCACAAATAGGAGCATATAACCAGTTAATTCACCTATGGGGACAATTCCCTCTTACAAAATTAGAAAGGAGACTCACCTCGCTACGAAGATCCATAACCGGCATTCCACACCCTTCCGAATACTTGAATCTATGCTAAATACTCCCAAAACTAGCCAATGATTATGCAAATTCATTAATATACGATAAACTACTCATATTAATCCAATTTATAACAATTCCTAATCCCGATCGGAAAGTTGACAAAATTGCCCTTGGGCCCACGTGTCTGGATTTCCAAATTTTTCGAAGAATAAGTTTACCCATAGCCTCACGAACTCAAACATATAATTTTCTCTTAATTCCATACCCAAAATCGTGGTCAAATTCCAAGAATATAAATTTCTAGGTCTTTCCACCAAAACCCCAAATTTCTACCAATTTGCATGCTAAAATCCATACATAATCAATGTATTTAACTCAAGATAGGTGGGGATAGCATACTTTATCGCTGATGATGAAAATCCCCTCTTGAAAACCTCCAAGAATTGCCCAAGCCAAGAAAATATGAGAGAAAATGGCCAAATCCCGATTTTTAAAAAACTTTCTACCTCCAGCTCTTTCCGCACCTGTGGTCCCATGACCGCTTCTGCGGTTCCGCAGGTGCGAGACAGACCACCACTTCTGCGGTTTCCTCCAGGCTCCCCTTTTTCGCTTCTGTGCTTCTATTCCTGCAGATGCGGTCCCGCTTCTGCAGCCAAACGACCGCATCTGCGGTCCTAGCTCCCTTTTGCCAAATCCGCATCTGCAATTGTTGGGCCGCTTCTGCGGCTCCGCACTTGTGGCCCTATTCTTGAAGGTGCGGTTACGCCAGCAACCAGAAACTTCAGCCTTCGAAAAATTACATTTTCGATCCGTTAACCACCCAAAATCCAGCCGATGCCCCCGGGACTCCTACCAATCATACCAACCAGTCCTAAAACATGTTACAGACTTGCTTGAGGCCTCAAATCATATCAAACAACGCTAAAATCAAGAATCGACCTCCCATCCAAGCTTTATGAACTCTAGAATCTCAAACTTCTACTTTCGATGTTTAAACCTATCAAATCACGTCCGATTGACTTCAAAATATTGCGCACAAGTCATAATCGACATTACAGACTTACTGTCACGCCCCAAATTCGATGGACATGACCGGCGCCCGACCAGAAATCCCCAGCCAAGCGGACCTGGGTGCCTTTCCTACCCCACGTGTTACCCCATGTTTTCCTTACTCATTATTTGCGAGAACTAGCCATAATTAACTTAAAACACCTTTTGCAAAATATACATACATAGTAGTTAGTGAAGTTATCCATTCGTTGCCCAACAAAAGAAATGGGGATATACATAAGCTTTTACCCACATCCACTATCTATGGAGCCTCTAAAAGTACAACAGGATAATACAATAATTGCCGGTAACAAGACTACCTTACACAATAGCAAAATAAAACTATGGAAACAAGAGGCCTAAGCCACGCAGGGCCCCGAGGGGAATGGGGCTCACCAAAAAGCTGATGGAAGGCGGAGGGAGAGCTACGAACGGTGGGCTGGAGTACCTGCTACAGATCCACCTACAAACATAACACGAATGTAGCGTCCCCGGCAAAAAGGACGTCAGTACATTTGAATTGTACTGGTATGTATGAACAAACTTTGCCCCAAGTAAACTCGAACCATAACAAGTAAGCAGTAATAATAGAACGACAATCAAATCCATGAGAAGAGAACAATTAAGCCAGATAGGTATACAACCTTTCCTCCATAAACAAGTATGTGATTGTAATAGAATAAACAATCAAATCCACAACGAGTAAACAATCAAACCGAACAAATTTACAATCTCTCCTGTTTCCCCTTCCATATTTCCTCATCAATAGTTTCACAATTGGTTCAAAATTTCATTTCAATGGCGATTTTGATCGCTTTCCAACCTTATTACCTCGTCCACCCTTATCACCACAACCCACACCTTATTACTTCGTGTTGCGGCGCGCAACCCGATTCCACCGAGCAATCACAATTCACAAGCAACACCACAACCAACAAGTCACAAGAATAACAACAACAATTCTCAATAAATAACAATAATAATTCTCAAGGAGTGACAACGAAAAATTTAAATGAACTTCCAAGGCCATCAATACCATTTCCATCTATTTCACAACTCATATGCATAGATAGGTCACAACGATAATCTTCCACGTTAAGCTACATGTATTGCTACCACAGTTATTCTGAAATACATCAATTCCCATTTCCTTCCATCACTTATGTCACAATTCTTATCACATAGCACATTCACAATCACAAACCTGGTTTATTTTCAATTACTTGCATCAATATAGTGAAGGAAAAACCACAATCACTCAACCATACCAACCACAAGAATTTCACACCAATTCACGTAGAAATCACATACCAAGCACTCGAGTACCCAAAAAGGTGATTTTACCAAGTTCAAAGTTAGCCATGCATACCTGGAGTCGAATTCCTTTTTAATTCTTACTTCAAATCCACCGAAATCTAGCAACGTCAATATAGTGCACAAATTAATACACATAGCTTAGAATTCAAGGTTCACAATCACTACCCGAATATATTTAGGCCATTAACCCTTTCTTTGAACAAGTCTTTGCTCCCACCCCATTACTCTCACTAGGTTTTAGGTTATAGAAAGACACGCATGAAAGAGTTCGACCCTTATTTTCAAAAACCTACGCATGAGACTCCCCTCCCTTAATTTAAAACAAAATTTCAATGGGAAAAGTTAGGGATTTTGCCTGTAGGGAAAGAGGTATGAAGATAAGCTTGAATTTTCCCCGGCCCGAATAGCTTTGAAGAACAAGATTTTGGAGAAGATGAGTTTCTCTCTCAAGACCCTCTCGTCCTCTCTCTTAATTTGATCAGAATGTCGTTAAAATGAGGGGGGTTGGGGTGTTTTATCAAAAAGGGGGTCGGGTTTTAAAATTGGGAAAAATAGAAGCCCGGCAAGACCTGCGATCGTATTCTGCGATCGCAGAACTGAAATGCGGTCCGCAGAGTGGACCACAGAAATGCCCTCAAAACTTTGAAGGTCTGTTCCGGTATGCGGCAGGAATGCGGTCCGCATATTGATTATGCGGTCGCATAATGGACCGCATTTTCAACATCAATTTTGACCAATCTACTATTTCACTATGCGGCAGGAATGCGGTCCGAATATTGATTATGCGGTCGCGTAATGGACCACATTTTCAACATCAATTTTGACCAATCTACTGTTTCACTATGCGGCAGGAATACGGTCCGCATAGCTGATCTGCGACCGCATTCTGGACCGCATAAATGACAATCTCTGGAAACTTGATTCTTTTGATTTTTAAAAGCTTAGTTTACTACCAAGGGAGCTCGCCGCGAAGAATTCTACACATTCCTAACACATGTTCGGAGCCGACACCACAAGTTACTAGGTTTTGAGTTCAAAAATTTTACGGGGTCTCACACCTACTCCAACTTTCGAAATCGGATTTGGGCCTCGATATCAAAAAGTCAACCTCCGGTCAAATCTCTCAAAAACCTTCAAATTTATATCCTTGCTAAATGGCTCCAAAATGTTCCACGGACATCCGAATTCACTTTCGATCGCGCTCCAACTCCAGAATCACCATACGGAGCTACTCCTAGACTCGGAATCCCAAACGGATATCGATTACACTAAAATGCACTTCAACCCAAACTTATGAAATTTCTTCCAAAATGCTAACTTCCACAATAGGTGCCAAAACACTCCCAGGTCCCCCAAAACCCGATCCGGGCATACGCCCAAGTCCGAAATCATCATACGAATGCTGGAACCTTTTAATCCCGATTCCGAGGTCGTTTACTCAAAAATCCGATCTTAGCTAATTCTTTCAACTTAAAGCTTTTGAAATGAGAATTGCCTCTCCAAGTCAACTCTGAACTTGCTGAAATTTAATTCCAACCACACGTACAAGTCATAATGCCTGAATTGAAGCTGCTCGTGGACTCGAACTACTGAACAGTGCGCTAGGGCTCAAAACGACCGATCGGGTTCCTCTCCCACTTAAACATACGTTCGTCCTCGAACGTACTACGAACTGTGCTGGGGTTGTCTAGAATCACTGCTTAATACCTCGTGAAACTAACCATGCTACCACAACTCAGTTGGGCACATCAACTCTATCAATCTAAAGATAACCTCTTTCATTTAGGCAAATAAGCCTTGGAGCCTAGTTTCAACATCCGAAATTCTTTGCCAGGCCTACTTTTGACATATGTACACCATATCAATCACTACACACTGTACCAGAACATGATTGCACACCCTTTCTAAATTCACACCATGTACCGCATTATTCACCAGACCATAATAACACTCTCTGATTAAAATAGCCGATATTTCCCAAATCTGATGCTCACAATGCACCTCATGACATATATCAGTCCTGTTCCAACTCTCGCAATGCCAGCACGACAGAAGGGATGTGTAGGAATTCTTAACTAACTGCTGAATCAATGATTCATAGGGTCTATCCCCTGCCAAGAGCCATCACCTCTTTCTGAACCAAATAATGGCCTTTACTCTTTAATATACTTCGCATTTCATATTGCACTGATCCTAAGTCCAATGATCTTGTCTCACCCAGTACGAACTGCTCAAGTAATAGCCACCCCCGGACACGACCAAAAGTCTCATATGATTCCACAATGTACCAATAGGCTATCAATTCAAACACGATACAATAGGAAACGAACTCCGAAAAGGGAATCCAATTACCCCGTTCAGGATTCATACATGTGATGCGGTCAACATATTTGAACAGAAACCCTACTCGCAAATCATGCATGCGAAGCGGGAACACAACTAATATAAGTTCCTCTCAGGAAAGAGGGAACAAAACACATAAAAATAGATACGAGGAACTGTACTCAACATCACGTTGTTGCGGCGTGCAACCCGATACAAATAACATACCTATGGCAGCGTGCCACCCGATCCACTCATAGAATTCACAAAAAGAGATATACATCGAGCTAAATTGCTCATTACAACAATATACCAAATATCGGTCACAAGCACGCTAAGTGTATAATACCATCCCTAGGGGTACATATAGTGCCATAGGCTACAAAACTCAAGCACAACTGAGGTGTGACATACGATTCGAATCTCGAGAGCCCTCCTGCTCACATAACATCATCTCTATGCGGAACCTCAATACATAAGCAACTTCCCAAGCCGTCTCACAACTCATACGGCGCGATGTATCTTTTCATAAAATATCTGAAAACGAAATAACACCCTGACTACTCCTCTATAAGGAGCGCATTGCTGAGATGAACACAACTGTCCTGATATAAAGCCCATATTCACACTTAAATCCATCCACAAACCTCAAGCTAATTCTGATCACACTGAACTAGGCTAATGACCTTTCAAAGGTCTATAATGACTTCCCTTTTCTATCATAACACAAAAGAACAACCATCATAATCGGAGTAATCATCCACAGTCCGCAACCCAATAACCGAGTGCCCTCCAGGCATCCATTCTCAAATTAGCAATATCACCACAATCTTCCTACCTGGTTTAACTCTTCAAACAATCAAGTGACTACATGCCACACTTATACAATCTTCTCATGGGGCATGCTCTTGCGACCTTATGTAACAGATAACAAGTCTGTACATCCAGACCATCGGCTGCACTAACGCCAAAAATCGATCAAGAATCCGTTTCCAGGATGCAAAACCTTTTTCACAAAACACCGATCTCAAGTGACGCTGAAGACAATTCCAACTTACTTTAAACATCGAAACTACTTTCCTACTCATCCGAGCTTGTGACATCCTTCTTAACACCAAACTGCAACCTTGATTTTTACTTCAAATTCCATACCACTCATTGCACCCAACATCTCAATATTCAATAGAGCACGATTCCCATCATAGCCCCGGAACCACTAATGGATTAACACTTCATCGTATAAAAACCCTTCACTTAACTCACTTTAGGAAGACCATAGCAACACATAGGTAAATCCTCATAACCATAGAATATGCAAATCTCTAAGTGGTGGTCTAAGCCACCATAGCCCTTCCAGAATCCGCCTACACATAACATGCCATAACAGTAGACTACTTCTAAATAACATCAATTATGGTGGCCGACAAGCCTCCCATGTATCGCCATAAATCACTTGCATTATTTGCTGAATGAACTGATTACTACTGCCAATATTCCAATTCAACTATGGCTAACCAGTCTATCTCCTTCTAATTTATCCTTGATTGCCTTAGAAATAATAACTCCATTCAACACGTAACACAGTCCATCCGCACTCCTCCTGATTGACCTTGAATCACGAGACCATGTTGTCTCAAACCCCACGAACCATTTCATACCTCCCAAAGGCTACACTGCAAGTCATAACATCATAGACCATTCTGTGTCCCTTCTCATAAGCTGCTACCAAGCTTGATTTTTAACCGTATGTATAGACTCAAAATTACTAGGCACTACGCTTTTCCCCTTTTGAATCCATTAGGGCAGTTGCTGATAGCCACCCGCTCTGACTTGGCCTCGAATCTAATCAATTCCATAATTCTTCTAGCACATGAATACCCTCTCGATAAAGCACCTAGCAGAATCATTTACCTTGAAACCACATGTACAAGGCATACATCCTGAATCCTTCCCCAGGTCTGAACATGAGCCAATAAGGCCAACCTTAGCACGCCTCTAACAATCCCTTTGCTTAAATTACTACTTATTTTCTTTTTCTGTAGCTGAAATAACCCATCAATATGCTAATAATCAGAAACCTCGCAAGTAATTAACTGGCAATCCTTAATCATAGGCGGTGGGACTTTCCCATTTAGCCTGAAGCCATTATTACACAAATTCTGGAATTCATCAGGATCCTTTATCTCTTGTTGACATAACCTTGCTTAATCAACCGCCAAAATTCTTGGTATCTTTCTGTAAAACCCTCTTGTTACAATCCTAATCATCAACCACGTTCACATGACCGATCTCTTTGCTTTATAGCCAATAGAACCCTTTACAGGAGCTTCGCCAACCATGCGACTGCCATCCTGCTCACTGGAGATATCCCGCCTATGGAATCTACATGCTGACGTCTTCCAACACTGCTACACGGGGTGCAATCACCATGACATTAATGGCCCCTCCTGAGTCCAAGCTCACCCTCTAGCTACACGAGCCCATTCACCCCTTGTGGACATCAACTAGATGCGGGCAACATCCTTCCTATTTAAAGTTTGGTTATATCCTTCTCTATTTCTAGCAACTCCTTTCCGTTATATCAAAATCTCCTGCTGCCTAATAGCCCATACTCAAAATTAATCCGTAGGCCCAAATAACCAATCACTAAAATTCCCAAATCACTCCAAACTCTCCCACTTTGTCAAAACTCATCCCTTTAGTCGACTACTCGACCTTTGGTTCTTATACCTGGCTTTCTAGAAATTTTAACTACCCCCTGACACTCCCCATATGCCCCTTCTCGTCCGTTGCTACTTAGTTGTTGCCTTAATTAAAATCTATCTTCGTGGCACTTGAACCTACAATTGTTGCTAACTTTACACCTTTCTAAAGATCATCTTTCTCATACCGTCGACATTAGAAACACCGATTCAACCCTGAACTACCGCACCCTGCTATATCTAACAGCCGCATTTTCAATACTATTTCACAATATCTTGCCCCAAAGGCGAATTATAGAAGATCATAACACCGGTGAACTTAGTACGTGCAATTAAGACAACGACACCCCATCATAGAAGAACGCTCCACCACGCTCACAAATACCAAGTCTCATTACTCCACTAACCCATATCTGACCATTCTTAGTCCGATTGCCTTTCCACTGTCGGGAATAAAATACTGGATCTCTAGATTATGCACTGAGTAAACTTCCCTTCAAGTCATTCACTACCCCGACAAGTAGGCAAATATCCTACCATCACATCAATACTGCGGAATAATCATTCATAGCATCATGGAAACTTGTGCCTAGCCTCAAAGCTCTTAGAAGCACCGCCACTGAGCCGAAACGATAAAATATCCATTCACAAGGTGGCGATAATAGCCCGAACACTATGCAGGGAGAAACATCCCGCACCACATCAGTAATACCATTACAATTCTTCAATTCTCAATTTATAACAGGTGGTTCGCGTCACGTAGAATTGAGTAGGAAGGAAACAGGGGCACGAGCCTCTCGGAATCAAATCGCACGATGAGGAATCAAGAAGGGAAGTACTCCTAACAGTCCTGCAGCCTCCCAAAGTTAAGTACAGACGTCTCCGTACCGATCCGCGAGACTTTACTAGACTTGCTCATGACTCGTGAGACCCTAGGAACCTAGTGCCCTGATACCATGTTGTCACGAACCAAAATCCACTAAGGGTCGTGATGGCGCCGGACACCACTGTCAGGCAAGCCAACCAAAAATACTTATTTAAATTCTCGTTTTAAATATTTCCAAAATCACTTCTTTTATCAGTTTAAACAATACATAGAAAACTTCACTGAATAAATAATGAAACATTTAACAATTTTAAATCTCTGAATAAACCCTTAGACATCCCCAAAACTCGGTGTGACAAGTGCATGAGCAATTTCTAAGAAAAACCGAATAAAGTACAACAACTATCCGGAATACAATTGGATAGAAAATAAATAGAATCTTGAGAGAAACTATACTAGCTGCGGGTCGCCTCGAGAAAATACAGCTCACCTAGTCTCCGTGTCAATCATGCTGCTACGCCCACTAGGCCACTAGAGGTGCATGAGCCTGTGCAACAAAAATGCACAGAAGTATAGTATGAGTACGAAAACAACATGTACCCAATGAGTATCCCGTATAATCTCGAAGAAGTAGAGACGAGAGGTTGACTTTAACACTTATTAATGGTCTAATAATAATATTATTAATGCGATGAATCACAGATTTATTAGCAACAGTAAATTCAGATAAGTCACGAAATAGGTAAAAGTTCCTCTTTATTAAAATCTTAGGATTCGTAATCCATTAATTAACAATTATCTCAAGTCAGGGGGAGAAGATATCAATATCAATAAATCTCAAGGCAAGCAATACAAGCACGCGCAACACATGTCGAGGTCGTACGGCCCGATCCAACATAAATGTAAAATTTGCACTGTCGAGGGTCGAACGACGCGAACCATAGATGCATCTATTACCCCGCTCACAAATTATACGTGCGACGCGGTGAAACTTAAATAAACAATCACCCTGCTCGCGAATCATACATGCGACGCAGGTACACATAGAAATACATGCTCAAACAGCCGATTAAGAATTTATCGGGGAACATTTATCCAAATAAAAGCCAATTCTCTTTTAACAATTTAAGAAAATGAAGTTTAATCCTTTTAGAAATTCATTTACCAATTCGATAGGATTTAAGAAATTCAAACTATCAATAACATTACAAATATCTCAAGTACAACATGCTTTGGGTCCTAGACTACCTGGACAATAACATAATAGTAGCTACACACGGATTCTCTTCACCTCGTGTGTACGTAGACCCCACAAATTGGAGCACATAACCAGTTAATTCACCTATGGGGACAATTCCCTCTTACAAGGTTAGAAAGGAGACTCACCTCGCTCCGAAGATCTAAAACCGACATTCCCCGCCCTTCTGAATACCTGAATCAATGCTAAATACTCCCAAAACTAGCCAATGATTATGCAAATTCATTAATATACGATAAATTACTCACATTAATCCAATTTATAACAATTCCTAACCCCGATCGAAACATTGACAAAAATGTTCTCGGGCCCACGTGCCCGGTTTTCCAAAATTTTCGAAGAATAAGTTTACCCATAGCCTCACGAACTCAAATATATAATTTTATCTTAATTCCATACCCAAAATCATGGTCAAATTCCAAGAATATGAATTTCTAGGCCTTTCCACCAAAACCCCAAAATTCTACCAATTTACATGCTAAAATCCACACATAATCAATGTATTTAACTCAAGATAGGTAGGGATAGCATACCTTATCGTTGATGATTAAAATCCCCTCTTGAAACCCTCCAAGAATTGCCCAAGCCAAGAAAATATGAGAGAAAATGGCCAAATACCGATTTTTAAAAAACTTTTTGCCTCCAGCTCTTTCCGCACCTGCGGTCCCATGATCGCTTCTGCGGTTCCGCATGTGCGAGCCAGACCACCGCTTCTGCGGTTTCCTTCAGGCTCCCCTTTTTCGCTTCTGCACTTCTATTCCCGCAGATGCGGTCCCGCTTCTGTGGCTAAACGACTGCATCTGTGGTCCCAGCTCCCTTTTGCCAAATCCGCATCTGTGTCTATTGGGCCACTTCTGTGGCTCCACACCTGCAGCCCTATTCTCGCAGTTGCGGTTACACCAGCAACCAGCAACTTCATCCTTCCAAAAATTCTATTTTCGATCCGTTAACCACCCGGAATCCACCCGAGGCCCGTGGGACCCCAACCAATTATACCAACTAGTCCCAAAATACGTTACAAACTTGCTCGAGCCTCAAATCATATCAAACAACGCTAAAATCAAGAATCGACCTCCAATCCAAGCTTTATGAACTCTAGAATCTCAAACTTCTACTTTCGATGTTTAAACCTATCAAATCACGTCCGATTGACTTCAAAATTTTGCGCACAAGTCATATTTGACATTACGGACCTACTCCAACTTTCAAAATCAAATTTTGACCCCGATATAAAGAATTCCACCTCCGGTCAAACCTCTCAAAAACCTTCAAATTTCTATCCTTAGCCAAATGGCTCCAAAATGCTCCATGGAAATCTGAATTCACTTCCGATCACGCTTCCATCTCCAAAATCACCATACGGAGCTACTCCCAGAATTGAAATCCCAAACGGATATCGATAACACTAAAATGCACTTCAACCCAAACTTATGAAATTTCTTCCAAAATGCTAACTTCCACAATAGGCGCCACAACACTCCCGGGTCCCCCAAAACCCAATCCGGGCATATGCCCAAATCTGAAATTATCGTACGAACCTGCTGGAACCTTCGAATCCCAATTCCAAGATCGGTTACTCAAAAATCATATCTTAGCTAATTCTTTCAACTTAAAGCTTCTGAAATGAGAATTTCCTCTCCAAGCCAACTCCGAACTTCCCGAAATTTAATTTCGATCACGCGTGCAAGTCATAATGCCTGAATTGAAGCTGATCATGGCCTCAAACTGCTGAACGGTGCACTAGAGCTCAAAACGACCAGTCGAGTCGTTACAGGAGACTTTTGTATGCAGCAGGTTGGATCCCACTACTCATGAGAACTCTTTGCCTATCTCTCGGGCAATCTTGGTGGCTTCTATCATGGCAGGGTACCCGATCAAAATTGGAAATATGATGTCTAGGGTAATCACACGGGTGGTCAATGAAGGTGATAGATCATATCCTTTCCCACATTTCTTGATCCCACATTTCTTGAAAATGTACTTCATAGACCAAGATGTGGAGAAAAGGAATTATGATGTGATGGTCAAGCCAAATCTCCCTTTTTCCTGGTACAGCCTGAAAAGTGATGACAACCCCAAGGCGAAAGATAAAAATGGAGAAGCCACTACTTCTACTGGCCAGTCTAAAGAGCCAGTAGTAGTAGTCCCTTCTACTCAGCCACCAACAACCATCCCAGATGCTACCCCAATTCCTTCTACTTCCACCACTCTAGATATTCCCTCATCCACAGCCTATCGATTGACTGCCCACCGTTTGAGCCAGACCCTTGCCAGTATCAACAACTGGATGCATGCAGATACTTCTAAGCTGTCTGTGCTTTCTACCTTGGTGGCAGCGCAGTCTGTAACCCCTCAGTCACAGGATCCATAGTTAGTGGAGGATACTTTTAAGGAGCTTATGGACAACTAGAAGAAGCTCCTAGAGAACCAGCAATTGATACTGATGGTTGTAGATTCTCATGGGAAAGCATTGAAGGATCTGGCAAAGGAAACAAAGAAGTTGAGAAAGACTCGGGCATCAAAGGAGTCTGTGAAGGAGTTGAGGGTAGAAGTGGAGAAGATGAAGGCTGTTGATCACTTGCCTTTGGAGCTATTATTGCATGACCCGATTCCAGCAGCCCATCCTGAGCTGGAGCAGGATTTAGAAAGGGCACCGAAGAGTGATCCCCCGTACTGATGATGCAGTGATTAAGTTAGCTGCGCCCTAGGAAGGTTCCTCCAGCCAGCCCCATGTCCCAGGACCTAGTGCAGGCCCAGGTCCCAGTACAGACACAGGCTATAGGAATCCAGTCACAGATTCCCAATTAGTTCGAGGACCCAGGGACCCAGGCTCATAATCCAATACAGACGGAGGGCCAATAGGGAGTTTTCTTTACTCTCTATCTTATCTTTAGCTATTTTTTTTGGTTAGTTAGCATTGAGGACAATGCTAAATTTCATTTGAGGGGGTATCCCTATTTTGATGATATGGTGTTGTAAATATGATACTATTTTCCTTTTATTATGCTTTGATTTTTACTTTTGGTATGTACATAATTTTACCAGTTTATTTCACTTTTTGTATTTTGCAACTTGGTCTGTATATAAATTTACTTTTTGATTTATATATTCATTCCCTCTTATGTATATTTGTCTAAATCCCCTCTTGTACATATTCATTTTATTTTTCTTTCATAGCTTCTTATTTCATTTTGGTAGATTCTTATTTTGAGTTTTGCGTTCAATTAGCCTTTGGTTTTCTTAATGCCGTGGTTCTTTCCAAAGGTGGAATTTGTGTGAACCAGGTGGCTCTTCCCGATGATGGATGGCGTGACAACCTTCTTAAGGGTTTGAGTCTATTTTCTTTTTGTTTTTGTGTAAATAGTAGATAGTGAGTAATAGGGCCTCAAGCAAAGCTTCACTTGGGCCTAACACATTTGCCTTTGATCTTATGGTCAAAAATAAATTGTTGTGTATAGGATGGTGAAAGTTGTGACCTTGAGACTCTTGTGTTGGCCGACAATCATCATGTGATTTTTCGGGACCATGTGTGTTGCTCAAATCTTATCTAAGGTTGTTTTGGGCTCCGACTCTATCTCGTTAGCAATCATAGAGCTCGTATGGTGAGAATTCGAATTGCAAGTCCAAATCACGTGCCATTGAGTCTAGAACTTGCCTTGGATGTTTGTCTAGGCAAAATCCTAAGTGTAGTTTGACTTGAGAAGTGATTATAGGCTCTCCTTGATCCGAATGTTATCTTGAAAACATCTATTGCCTACATATGATAATATCCCTAGTCGACCCCTTTTTGAGCCATAGCCCTTTTCCTCCAAAGACCATGATACAAGCCTTTACCCGTTCTAAAAAGACCCTCACTTGGCACCCGATCTTTCCTTAGAACAAGGAAAAAACATAAGTTTGGGGGAGATACGAGGAATTCAACAAAGTGGTAAAAGGTACAAAAGTGAAGAAAAGGAAAGGCAGAAAGAAAAAGAAAAGAAAAATCAAAAAGTCAAAAAGAATGAACAATGTAGAAGAAATGAAAGGATTCAACAAAAGTGAAGTGAAGAAAGACATGGAAAGTTAGAAAGTACAAAGGGTTTTGATATGAACAAGAAAGAGTGACAGTGTGTCTCTCTAACCCCTAAGAAAGAAGTAAATGAATTAAAAAGTCTAGAGAATGTGTGCCAAAATGAAGCAAATGAAGTGCTTAAGGGAAGATGGAACCTACTTAGACCAAATATTTCCCACCCTGAACAAAAAGCCTTCCCTTTATCTCCACAAAAGCCCTATATAATCTTGATTTGAATGAAGCTTACATTAGTGGTAAAGGGCGAGCCTATGGTACTTAGAGCCGGACTTGTGACCTTTCTTTGAGAGAGATGAGTGTGTTTCCACAATCCTCATTTTGAGTGCTACTATCTAAAAGTGAGGTTATGCTTAAGGGAGAGTGAGGAGTATGAGTTTGGGTTCCACAATGACCAAAGTGGTAGAAAGCATTTCCTTGATGAGTTGAGTCAATTCTTTATGCTTTTGTGTTGCACTAAACCCACGGTGTTTAAAAGGTTGAACGTTGTTAATGATTTATTTGAATTGAGGGCAATTGTTAGTCTCAATTGATGCTATATGAGGTCACTTTAGGTTAGCTGAATTTTCTTGGCTTTATTGGTTAGGAGGTGAGACTTATTTTGTTTGCTTGAGGACAAGCAAAAGCTTAAGTTTGGGGGAGTTGATAACTAGGTATTCTAGTTCATTTTATACTCTTTTTAATTTGAGTTTTGATTAAAAATGTATACAAATAGTCCCAAATGCTTACATGTTGTACTTGTTTGCAAGGTTTGGTCAAGAAAGTGACAAGAGGTCAAAACCAGCTAAAAAAGGAGTGAAACCTGCACAAGTAGCAAGAAAATGTCAAAGCACAGCTGTAACAGACCCACCGTGGCCGCAATCCATTTAGTGCGGTCCGCGGTGAGGAGATTCAAAGAGGTGCAAATTTTGGAAGCTCAAGCACTGCGGTCGCAATCTATTTTGTGCAGACTGCAGTAGCCTTACCATGGTCGTAATTCATTTTATGCGGTCCACGGAGAAGAGATTCAGAGAGTTAGGAATTTGGACGTTGGAAGCCACTGCGGTGGCAATCCATTTTGTGCGGACTGCAGTGAAGCCACCGCGGCCGCGGTGCATTTTCTGCGGTCCTCGATGGTCAGATCTAGAGACTCTGAAAGTCAAGCTAAAATGCCTCACCGCAGACGCAGTCCATTTTTCGCGGTCCGCGCTACCTTCGTCAGGGGTATTTTTGTCCAAAAAATTCAGCCTTGTATAAATACTACTTTTCAAATTTGTAGGTTATCTTTATCTTAGCAAAGCACCTGAACGACGGGTTTTTAGCCCATTTTGAGTAATTTGTAGCTTGTTTAACACTAAATCTTCAATTCTTAGTTTGTAATCATACTTTATGGGTTATTTTTCATCTAATTACATCTTTTCTTTCATTATTATGAGTAGCTAGACCCATTAGCTAGGGTTGTGGCTCAATCCTAATGTGGGTATTTGATGTGTCTTGTGTTTTAATGCTTAGATGTTTATGGGCGGTTGATATTTGGACTGATTTGTGGTTTCTATGTTGAATTAGTGGTTGCAAACACTAATTTGTACCTTTTTGACTTGGGCTCTTCATGAGAAAGAGAGTTTGAGTTTAGGAAAATTAGTCCAACAAGGAATTGGGGTGTATTCAAGAGATTGATAGCCCCAATTAAAGGGTTAAACCTAAAGATAGTAATACCCGACTTGAACCTATATTGCTTGCACAAATCTTGACACCTAATTGGTATTGAGAAAGTCAATTAGGGCAAAGTCACTCAAGCTACCGAGAGGTATAGAGTGAGTAGTGTCGTGCATTGGTTATATCGCAATCCCCAACTTAACATCTTTGCCTTTAGCTTTAGAACCTGTCAAATATTCACCTAGGAGAAAGTCACTTCTCTAGTGCCTCGTTATCCATTTTAGAAAACCCTTCAAGCATTATCTCTTAGTTAAGTTTAACATCTCATTAGTATAATATTAGAAGTAACAAACTACAAATATGATTGGAAGTGTAATTAAGAGCACTAGCACTGCTAATTTAGATAGGAAACCAAATCCCAACCAATTCTAGTTCCCTATGGATTCAATCCCGACCATCTCGGATAAAAGCTGCTTCGACCACTCTTGCCACTTTGTAATGGTATAGGGTTGGACCCGATCAATGTCATGTCACTAGAACTAGTGTGAAAAAAAATATGCACTAAACGGACAAAAAGTGACTGACTATTTTTTATTGAATGAAGGATAACAGGGTCCGATAACACAAAAGAAGAAGAAAAGACGACAAAAATAAACTACCATGGCTGAAGGAGGAGTGACTTTCTAGTTACTAAGCGACATCTTAGCCACTCATTTGCACATCAGCATTACTACGATATTTGACCATTTTGATTGCTTTAGATTCAACACTCAAATTTTGACAATCATCCCGAGCAACCCATGTTTTATTGCTCAAATCTGGTAAAGGCAACCTCACATTTGCCTCCATTTTTAATTTTTTGCCGCCAACTTGCCTAGCTGCCCTTTCGTGACCTTGGATCAACAACAATGGTGCCTGTTATATTAGTTGAGAAGATGCTTTTATTTTCGAGAGATCTTGGATTATTTTTGTGACTCACCATTGCAAACCAACAAAGCCACCACCTTTGACTAGCTTTTATTTCAAAACAATAAGAATGTTAGAATAAATACTCTTTTTCTTTTTCCTTTTTTTTTGTTTCTTTCCTTTCTCTCTCTCTTTTTTTGGTTTTTTTTTCTCTTTTTCTTTTTTCTTTTTTTCTAAACCATTTGATGATGTGGATTGCCTACGTATCATGCGGGAACATGAATCAAATCTTGCATAGTTCGGGAAGATTAGAAATAAAATAAATAAACTAACTCATTTTTTGGACTTTGAATTTTTTTTCCTTTAAGATTTTGATTTGTTTTTTTTTTTGGAATTTCGAAAGAAAAACTTCTAAAGAAGAAAAAAAATATTTTTTGATTTTTGGACGTTTATTTTGAATTTATGAAAGAAAGACTTCTAAAGACAAAGAAAATATTTTTGAATCTTGAATTTTTCTTTTCAATTTTCGAAAGAAAAACTTCTAAAGAGGAATGAAAATCTTTTTGGATTTTGGGGTCTAAAAGAAATACTTTCTAAAGAAGGAAGTAAAGAAAAATATTTTTTAGGATTTTTTTTTTGTAAATTTTGGTCTCAAAGAAAGACTTTTCTAAAAAAGGAAGTAAAGGAAAATATTTTTGGATTTTTGAAAATTGGGATCTTAAGGAAAGACTTTTGTAAAAAAGGATGTAAATGAAAATATTTTTGGAGCTTTTGAAAATTGGGGCCGGAACCGATGAGGTTTGCCTACGTATCTCACATCTGGTGAGAATCAGGCCAGCGTAGTTCGACCAGTTTTGACGGAACATAAATTGACTTATTTTGAAATGACTTTTCCTCTTCTTTTTTTTTTCAAAATTTCGGCAGAGTTTCATGATATTTCAAATACCTACCTCTCAATCTTTTCTTTTTTCTTTTTTGATATTTTTTTCTCTTTTTTTTTTCCCCTATTCTAGAATCCAGTCAACATGCAAGCCGAAACAGATAGATACGCATGTAGCACATAAGATGAATCAGGATGGTCTTTTAATTTGGTTACACCTGTCCTAGACGGACCCAACCCCTATGTTGAGTCCCCAAAATCAAATGAACGTGATGCAAACAAGCGTTCCTACTAGGGATCCGGCATGAGAAAATGTTATTCTAGGTTTAAAACCTGGATGTATTGTTCTAGACCTGGCTTACCCGAACAGACAACTCGAGTCGGGGGAGGGAAACATACCGGTAACCAAAATGACATCCAGCTTTGTAACCGATCCGATCCTCGTTCTAAATTATGGTATGAAACTAACTGAAACGAAGTCACGCCAGTGTGCACTTCCCAGGAGATTAGAAGAGAGGGTTTCCGTAGTAGTTTATATATACAGTTCAAATAATATCAAAGTGGTAAAAAGTGATATTTAGCAGATTAGGCCCAAACATGTAGAAAATCAGATAATAAACAAAAGCCAACTATAACAGTTATTCTAAGTCGAATTTTGAACCCTGAACCAGAAGTTTTGGGTTCTTGTCCCCAGTAGAGTCGCCAGAGCTGTCACACCTCCTTTTTCCACCCGAAAGGATATAAGGGAGTTTTTCCAAATAAAGTGACAAAATCGAAATGGGATTATTTATTCAAACGGGATTTCAAACTATCACGCCCCAAAACCAAGGGGTGCGACCGACGCTCGATCGGGTATCCCCAGCCAAACGGACCTGGGTGCCTTTTCTATCCCATGAGTTACCCCGTGTTCTCATTACTCATTAATCAAAGGAAATAGCCATTTATAATTCCAACACCTTTTTACAAAACATACATAGCATACATGGTTCTTAGCGAGGTTTACAACTTACATCGCCGAACATACAAAATACATATTTTCATAAGTTCATAACCTACATTTCCTGTCTACGGAGCCTCTACGGATACAAAAGAGTGATACATTACTTGCCGATAACAAGGCTCTAACTATACCTTACACAACCAAAATAAGACTCCGGAATAAAAGCGGCATGAGCCACGCAGGGCCCCGAGAGGAAAAGGGCTCACCAATACAGCTGAGGAGAGTGAATGAGTGCTATTGCCGGTGGACTGGAGTACCTGCTATAGAACCACCTACAATCATAATACGAATGTAGCGCCCCCAGCAAAAGGGACGTCAGTACATTTGAATTGTACTGGTATGTATGAACAAACTTTGCCCCAAGTGAACTCACACCATACACAAGAACAAGCACTGATAGAATCAACAATCAAATACACATGAATGGAACAATCAAAGCCAAACAAGTTTACAATCTCTCCTTTTCCCTTTCAACATTATCACATCAATTATTTCACAATTTTTCTCATATTTTCATTTCAATAGTGATCGATCACTTTCCACCCTTATTACCTCGGCCACCCTTATTACCTCGGCCACACCTTATTACTTCATGTTACGGCACGCAACCTAATCCTACCGATCAATCACAATTCACAAACAACACAACAACAGCAACAATTCACAAAGAACAACAACAATAATTCTCAAAGAACAACAATAACAATTCACAAGAATTTCTGTAGCCATCAATACCATTTCCATCATATTCAACAACTCATATGCAATTTAAGTCACCACAATAATTACCCACAACAAGCCAAATATGTTATTACCACAGTTGTTCCAATTGCATCATTTACGATTTCCTTCCATCATTTGTTTCTCAGCTCTTACCACATAACCCTTTCACAATCATGCATTTGGCTTATTGCCAATTACTTGCACCATTATATCGGGAGACTTAACCACGAACAATCAAATCATACTGATCACAAGAATTTCACAAACAATCCACGTAGATATCACATACCAAATATTCGTACACCAAACAAGGTGATTTTACGAAGGTCATAGTTAGCCATACATACTTGGAGCCGAATTCCCTTTTTAACTTCTACTTTTATCTCACCCAACAATCTGGCAATGTCAATCTAGTTCACAAGTTAACATATATATCTTAGAAATGAAGTTTACAATCACTACCCAAATTTATTTAGGTTGACAACCCCTGTTTTGCAAATCTTTACTTCTACCCAACTCCTCTTACTAGCTTTTAGGTATTAAAGAACATGCATGTGTATTTCAACTTCCATTTTCAAGAATCAATTCATGAGAATCCCCCTTTTTATTTAAATCTGAAAATCAATGAAAAAGGGTTGGGGATTTTACCTGCAAGAATGGAGATGAAGATAAGTACATGAAATTTTCTGGGCCTAGGTGACTTTGAAGATCAAATTGAGAAAGATGAACTTTTTCTCTCAAGAACCCTCTCTTCCCTCTCTCTTATTTTGTTCAGAAATGATGTTAAAATGAGGGATTGGGGTATTTTATTGCGGGATGAAAAATTAGAAAATTGGAGCCCGAGTCAAGTTTGCAGTCTCACTTTGCGATCGCAGAGTGGAAATGCGGTCCGCATAATGGACCGCAAAAGTGCTCCAAAAATCTGATTTCCCTACCTAGGTTTGCGACAAAAATGCGGTCCGCATACCCTATTTGCGGTCGCATAATGCACCATATTTTGACCTCAAATTTGACTGACACCTTGACTCACTTTGCAATAGAAATGCTTTCTACATATTAGTTACGCGATCGCATAATGGATCACATTTTGACCTCAATTTTAACCAAACCCCTAACACAATTTGCGGCAGAAATGCGGTCCGCATACTTGATCTGCGACCGCATTTTGCATTGCATTTCGGCACTTTTATGGAAAAACTTTTACTCTAATTTTTAAATGCTAAATCAGTACAAAGGGTCTGAATCGCGGTGAGCAAGCTCGCCGCGAAGAATTTTACACATCCCTAACACATATTCGGGACTTGACCCTACAAGCTACTGGGTTTTGAGGACAAATTTTTCACGGGGACTTACATCCCCCCCACTTAAAATCATTCGTCCTCGAATGAGGATCTTGAAAATCAGTTGGTTTTGAAAACATGGTATGCAAATTCCTAATTTTTCACTAACTCCTATATTTTTAGAAAATTTCGCCTGAGTTTCCTTTGTAAATAGACACATCCACCTGTCAGAGGGCCCCCAAAACATATTTCCAAACACCATTACACAATTCTTGTTATCTCTATAACATTTACACAATTCATTTCCTCAACATTTGCACATAATCACTTGTTACATTTTGCTCATAATTTAGTCACTTCAAGGAGTCCCATACAATCTAACCACTTCAACATACTATATGCATTTCAATTAATCATTACAATCTACACTACCATTAGTTGTTTACTTATCACATGAGTTTTTGTCAAACTTTCATTTACCAAGGAGAGGTTCACATAACTCAAAACAATCACAACACATACAATTCTTGCACGACTTGAGGAATTTCAATAGCAAAGCATTTAGGAAGAAAAGATGGGGTGTCTTTGCACCAATTTGGGCACAATATCAGTTTGTTTAGGGATAAGAGTTCGCACGATTACTACTAGACTTGCTCAAACAGATGGAGATATTTTTCTTTCATTTCATCTTCCGCTTCCCATGTAGCTTCCTCAACTCGTTGACTTCGCCATAATACTTTAACTGAAGCAACTTCCTTACTTCTCAATTTGCGGACTTGCCTATCAAGAATAGCAATCGGGATTTCTTCATATGATAGCTCTTCATTGACCTCTATAGACTTAACTGGCATGATGGTGGATGGATCTCCAACCACTTTCTTTAACATAGACACATGGAACACCAGGTGCACTAATGACATTTAAGGGGGCAATTCTAGCCTATAAGCCACATGCCCTATCCTTTGAACAATCCGATACGGCCCGACATACCTAGGACTCAACTTCTCTTTCTTGCCAAATCGCATGACTCCCTTCAAGGGAGATACCCTTAGGAACACCCAATCATCAACTTGAAACTCCAATTCTCTTCGACGAATGTCCACATAGGATTTCTGGCGACTTTGAGCAGTTTTCATCCTTTCCTGAATGACTTTAACTTTTTCCATAGCCTGGCGCATGAGATCTGTCCCTAACAGTTCTGCTTCACCTATTTCGAACCACCCAATCAGAGACCTACACCTTCTTCCGTACAATGCCTCAAATGTGGCCATCTGAATGCTAGCATGAAAACTATTATTGTAAGCAAATTCTATAAGAGGCAAGTGGTCATCCCAATTACCTTTGAAATCCAAGACACAAACCCGCAACATATCTTCAAATGTCTGAATAGTCCGCTCCACTTGACCATCAGTCTGTGGGTGGAAAGTTGTGCTGAGATTCACTTGAGTACCCAAACCTTGCTGAAATTTCTTCCAAAAATTAGCTGTGAACTGAGCCCCTCGATCTGAGATAATAGAAAGTGGAGTGCCATGAAGCCTTACTATTTCCTTGATATACAACCTGGCATACTGTTTTGCAGTATCGGTGGATTTGACTGGCAAGAAGTGAGCTGATTTGGTGAGTCAATCCACTATTACAAAAATTGAGTTGAATTTGCACTGAGTGCGAGGTAACCCTACCACGAAATCCATGGTGATCATCTCCCATTTCCACGTTGGTATTTCTATAAGCTGAGTTAACCCATCGGGCTGCTGATGCTCGACTTTTACTTGCTGACAATTCGGACATTTAGATACAAAGTCCGCCACACCCCTCTTCATACCGCTCCACCAATAAATTTTCTTGAGATCATGATACATTTTAGTGGATCCTGGGTGCACTGAATACCTAGAATTACGAGCCTCCACCATTACCCTCTCTTGAAGCCTATCCACATCCGGAACACATAACCTACCTTGACATCGCAATACACCATCCTTGCCATTGAGTGAAAATGCCGAAGTCTAGTTGTTCAAAACTGCTTCCTTCATCCGAGTCAATGCTGGGTCAATAAACTGCTTTTCCTTAACTTTCGCTACAAGTGATGATTCTGCTCCATTATGCACCTAACATCCCCCTTGTCTGAGGTCGAAATGAAAACCCCTAGACTGGCCAATTGATAAACCTCCCAAAGCCAAGGTCCTTTGATCCGCTCCCAAATGATCCAAACTACCCATAGACTTTCAACTTAGAGCGTCGGCCACCACATTTGCCTTCCCTGGGTGGTACAAAATATTCATGTCGTAATCCTTGAGCAATTATAACCACCGTCGCTGCCTTAAATTCATGTCTTTCTGCTTGAACAAGTATTGGAGACTCTTGTGGTTCGAGAACATATCCACATGGACTCCATAAAGATAATGCCGCCATATTTTTAAAGCAAACACAACTGCCACAAGATCCAAATCATGCGTCGGATAATTCTTCTCGTGATTCTCGAGCTGCCTTGAAGCATACGCTACAACCTTCCCATGTTGCATCAACACACACCCCAAACCAACCTGGAGGCATCACAATAAACCACAAATCCTTCCGTGCCTTCCGGCAAGGCCAATACTAGCACCGAGGTCAACCTTGACTTCAATTCCTGAAAACTTTTCTCACAAGCGTCGGACCATTGGAACTTAACTGCTTTATGCGTCAACTTAGTTAATGGAGAGGAGAGGGTAGAGAATCCCTCCACAAACCTCCGATAATACCCTGCTAATCCCAAGAAGCTACGAATCTCCGTCGAGGTCATGGGTGTAGGCTAATCTTTCACTACTGCAATCTTCTGAGGATCCACCTGAATCCATTCAATGGAAACAACATGACCCAGGAAGGTAACAGACTCCAACCAAAATTCACATTTCGAAAATAGCATACAACTGGTACTGATGAAGAGTCTGCAGAACTGTTCTGAGGTGATCGGCATGATCCTACCGGCTCTGCGAATAGACAAGGATGTCATCAATAAAAACAATCATGAAGGAGTCTAGAAATGGTTTGAAGACCCGATTCATAAGATCCATGAAAGTTGCCGGAGTGTTGGTTAGCCCAAAGGACATTACTAAGAACTCAAAGTGATCATAGCGAGTTCTGAAAGCGGTCTTAGGAATATCTTGTTCTCTAATCTTCAATTGGTGATACCCGGACCGTAGATCAATTTTGGAGAAGAACCTTGCACCTTGTAATTGGTCAAACAAATCATCTATCCGAGGAAAGGGATATTTATTCTTGATGGTGACTTTGTTGAGCTGCCGATAATCAATACACATCCAAAGCGACCCATCCTTCTTTCTGACAAAAAGAACCGGAGCACCCCACGACGACACACTCGGCCGAATGAATCCTTTTTCTAATAAATCCTTCAGCTGCTCCTTTAACTCCCTTAACTCTGCTGGAGCCATTCTGTATGGTGGAATAGATATTGGCTGCGTATCTGGCAATATATCAATCCCGAACTCAATCTCCCTATCTGGCAGAATCCCTAGAAGCTCGTCCGGAAATACTTCAAGAAACTCATTCAAGAACCGCGACGAGCTTAATTTTACACATCCCTAACATATATTCGGGACTTGACCCTACGAGCTACCGGGTTTTGAGGACAAATTTTTCATGGGGCCTTACATAAACAATCAATATTTTACGGTTTGCTACGAGGGACAGAGCCTTAGGTTTGATCGATTCCACATGAGAAATCATCAACCTTTCAATTCTTTTGACCCTTGATTTATGTAATTTACTTAGTTCAATACACATATTGTGGTTGAGGAGGACACTGATCTTTGCTTCTTTTCCAATCATGCAATTTCTAGGCCCTACCCATATACCTCGGCAACATGTTCAACCAATATGTGGCCATTATACTATCAGTAACTTTTGTCTTGGCATTTGGAGAGGTAAATTGAACCATTTATCCTCAAGTAAGATCTCAACACTTGCATGCTGATCTTATTTTCCTCTTATTTTAGTTTTGCAAGTTATTCCTCAAGCAATATGTACCAGGTATAGACTTACAGTGGGTGCAAACTTTGTTTGGCTTCTTCGTGTTCTGAAGGACATGGGTCCCTTTTTCATGATGGGAACAGCGGGGCTTTAGCTATTTTGGGAATTAGGTTCTAGCTTTTTTATTTAGGAATTAGGTATTATTTTATTGGGGGTAGGAATTAGGTTATGTCAAATGGGGAATGGGTATGTGCACAATATTTTGGACTATTCGAAATTGGCCCTTTTCAATTAAGACCAAATAAAATTAGCCCCAAATTTCATATTCTCTCTTCTAAAACAAGACCAAAAATACTACACCATTTACTAATTAATCCTACTTAAGTAAAATAACTACTAAAATAAAACTATCTGTTAAAACAAACCTAATTTTGGTATTTTTTAAATATCATACTAAAAGATAAAAAATGAAAAAATTATTGTAAAATTAAGATAATATTCCTGGAACTATTTTTTTGTATTTTGAATTTTATATAAATTAGGTAAATTAAAAGTAACTAGATAAAAATATTAATTAGCTAAATAAGAGAAAATATTTTTGTAATTTTATTTTTATGATAAAATAAAGTAAAAGAGTCAAAACTATTTAGAATAGCGATACTAAACCTAAACTAAATATTTACGCTAAAATGTGTAAAATCTTGGGAAGGGGAAAAAATTATATGTCTACACTATCCAAGTTTTATTATAAAATATATTTGAAAAAAATTATCTAAAAAGTAATATTCTTAAAAAGGTAAAAATATATTTTATTTATAAAAAAACACCACATATATAGAAAAATCCACCTGGCAGGCGAGTGCACCCACACTTTTTGCCACATCAACGTCTGGGGAGGAAGGGGGGGGGGGGAAATGGCTCTCAAAAGGCCAAGTTGAGGGGAAAATTAAGACTGGACATAGTTCGTGGAGGATACTAATAATTTGAGCCAAGTTTAGGGGTGGTTTAAGGTATTTTGCCATGTTATATTATATTGTATATTATATGTAACGACCCGACCGGTCGTTTTGAGCTTTGCACTTTGCTCGCCAGTTCTTGGGCATAACTAGCTCCGTGTGATCTATTATGACTTATTTAAATCATCGATTTTTATTTTTAGGATGAGTGGAATGAATTTGGAAGAACAGTTCTCAGTTTGAAGCTTAAAAATTTGAAAGGTTTGACCAAGTTTTGACTTGTTAGCATATGATATCAAATTGAAATTTTTATGATTTGGTTAGCTCCGTTAGGTGATTTGGGAGTTAGGGGCGTGATCGGAATGTGTTTTGGAGGTCCGGAGTATACTTAGGCTTGAATTGACGAAATTGAAATTTTGGCATTTTCCGGTTGATAGGTGATTTTGATAGAGGGATCGGAATGGAATTCCAAAAATTGGAGTAGGCTCGTTGTGTCATTTGTGACGTGTGTGCAAAATTTCAGGTCATTCGGTCGAGGTTTGATAGACTTTTTGATCGAATTTGGAATTCGAAAGTTTTGAAAATTCTTAGGCTTGAATCCGAGGGTGCTTCTATGTTTTGTTGTTGGTTTGAGTGTTTCGAAGGCTGGAACAAGTTTGAATGGTGTTTTAGGATTGGTTTCCATGTTTGGTTGAGGTCCCGGGGGCCTCGGGTGAGTTTCGGGGTGGTTCCGGATCATTTCTAAGCAATTTTTAGCTGCTGGTTTTTGGCTACAGTAGTGTTCTACGCAATCGCAGAGAATTGGATGCGATCTCGATGAGTAAAATGCGAAAAAAATGTCAGTGCTTCGCGATCGCGAATGAACCTTCGCGATCGCGGATGAACCTTCGCGATCGCATAGAGTAAATATTCTGCTGCGCTGATCCAACTTTGGAAGCTTATATCTCACAATCTATAAGGAATTTGGAGATGATCCAAGAATGAAAGTTGTAGTCCTTTGTTTATAGTTTTCATAAATGTAAATTAGTTAGAATTTTAAGTTGTGTACAAAAAGTTATGGTGGTTACACTATAGGTTGTCCGGGAAGGGTTTAGAAATCTCTAATGCACAGGGCTGGCTTTGGAAGCTTATATCTCGCAATGTATGAGCAACATATGAAATTATATCCCTTGGTGTTTGGTTTTCAGAACATGAAACCATTTATCATTTGGATTTGTTTGCAAAACGTTATGACCATTACACTGGAGGCTGTCTGGAAGAGCTGGGAACTTGTTATTCGCGATCACGAAGCATTGTCTGCGATCGCGAAGGGCAAATTTTGGGCTGAGAAAAGTTGTGCTTCGTGATCGCAAAGCATTTTCCGCGATCGCGAAGAGTATATATCTTGGCAGAATGTTTTAAATTGGAAATAGGCCTGACAGAGAATTTCGGATGATGGAATTAGGCGAAGGTTTAATTGATTAAGTGAAAAAAGGATATCTTCAGATTGATCGGGCGAGGGTGCCCAGCTGTGTTGTGGCAGCACGGGTAGGTGCTCGAGGCATTAAACAGTGATTTCGGACAACTCCAGTGCAGTTCTTAGCACGTTCAAGGACGTACGTATGTTTAAGTGGGAGAGAATGTAATGACCCAATCGGTCGTTTTGAGCTCTCGCACGTCCTTCAGTAGTTTGAGGCCATGAGCAACTTCATTTCAGGTAATATGACTTGTACGTGTGGTCGGAATTGAATTTCGGGAAGTTCAGAGTTGATTTGGAAAGAGAATTCTCATTTCGAAAGCTTAAAGTTGAAAGAATTAACTAGGATTGTATCTTTGAGTAAACGATCATGGAATCGGGATCCGAAGGTTCCAGTAGGTTCATATGATGATTTCAGACTTGGGCGTATGCCCGGTTCGGGTTTTGGATAACCCGGGAGCATTTTTGGCGCCTATTGTGGAAGTTAGCATTTTAGAAAAAATTTCATAAGTTTGGCTTGAAGTGCATTTTAGTGTTATCGATGTCCATTTGGGATTCCAAGTCTGAGAGAAGCTCTGTATGGTGATTATGGAGTTGGGAGCGTGATCGAAAGTGAATTCGGAGGTTCGTAGGTCATTTTGGAGCCATTTAGCTAAAGATAGAAATTTGAAGGTTTTTGAGAAGTTTGACCAAAAGTGGACTTTTTGATATCGGGGTCGGAATCCGATTCTGAAAGTTGGAGTAGGTCCGTGATGTTGAATATGACTTGTGTGCAAAATTTGAAGTCAATCGGACGTGATTTGATAGGTTTAAACATCGAAAGTAGAAGTTTGAAATTTTAAAGTTCATAAAGCTTGGATTGGAGGTCGATTCATGATTTTAGCATTGTTTGATGTGATTTGAGGCCTCGAGCAAGTCCGTAATGTAATTTGGGACTGGTTCGTATGATTGGTTGGGGTCCCGGGGGCCTCGAGTAGATTTTGGGTGGTTAACAAATCGAATTTGGGTAAAAAGCTGCTGCTGGTTGCTGGTATCTGGTTTCCTTCTTCGTGAACGCGAAGGGAGTCTTGCGAACGCGAAGAGAAAAGTGGGAGGCTGCTAGATTTGGCCTTCGCGAATGCGAAGAGGAAGCCACGAACGCAAAGGGGTGGGCTGAGCTGCTACGCGAACGCGGGGGAGAGATCGCGAACGAGTAGAAGGAAAACTGGGCCTGAGGTCATTGGACCACGCGAACGCAAGGCCTTGTATGCGAATGGGAAAGGGCTGGGTAACTGGCCTACGCGAACGTGGGCGATAGGCCGCGAACGCGAAGAAGGGGGGACCTGGGCTGGGCAGAATGTTTAAAATCGGGGTTTGAGTTCATTTCACCCATTTTTCTCTTGGCTTGGGCGATTTTTGGAGCTTTTGAAGAGGGGGTCCCGTCATTCATCATGAGGTAAGTAATTTATGCTACTTTTGAGTTAAATATAAGGTTTATATATGGATTTAGACAAGGAAATTTGTAGAAAATTTGGGGTTTTGGTGGAAATACCTAGAAATTTATATTCTTGGAATTTGGCCACGATTTTGGGTATGGAATTTAGAAAAAATTATATATTTGAGTTCGTGAAGCTATGGGTAAACTTATTCTTCGAAAGTTTTGGAAATCCGGGCACATAGGTCCGAGGACATTTTCGTCAACTTTTCGATAAGGGTTAGAAATTGTTATAAACTGGATTAATATGAGTAGTTTATCGTATATTAATGAATTTGCATAATCATTGACTAGTTTTGGGAGTACTTTGCATCGATGCAAGTCTTCTAAAAGGCGTGGAATGCTGGTTACAGATCTTCAGAGCGAGGTGAGTCTCCTTTCTAACCTTGTAAGAGGGAATTGTCCCCATAGGTAAAATAATTGGTTATGTGCTCGTATTTGTGGGGGCTACATATGCACGAGGTGATGAGAGTCCGTGCGTAGCTACTATTATGCTATTGTCCGGGTAGTTTAGGACCCAGAAACATGTTATACTTTGCTTATTTGCGAACTTATTGACAGCTTGAATTGCTTAAATCACATCGAATTAGTAAATGAATTTCTAAAGTGATTAAACTACATTTTTTCTCAAATGGTTAAAAGAGGATTTGGCTTTCTTTGGATAATTGCTCCGTGTGGACTTCTTGATTGAATGTCTGTGTGTGTTTATTTTTTTTGGAATGAGCCAAACGCCTCATCAGATTAAATAGATACATCTATGGTTCGCACCGTTCGACCCTCGACAGTGCACAATTTATTTGTCTGTTGGATCGGGCCGTACATCCTCGGCATGATTTGTGCATGCTTGTATTGCTTGCCTTGAAACTTATTAAAGTTGTTATAGCCTCTTCCCGGCTTGAGAATAATTGTATAAATGACGAAAGGGAATTTGGAAAGTTTCCTATAAAAGAAATAGTTGTTACTTGCTTCATTCTATTGGATTAAAAATCATGTTTATAAAAACCCACGATTTAACATATTATTGATATAACATTACTGGACCCTTAGTAAGTGTCGAAATTGACCTCTCGTCTATACTTCTTCGAGATTAGACGGGATACTTACTGAGTACACGTTGTTTTTGTACTCATACTGCACTTCTGTGCATTTTTGTTGCACAGGCTCATGCACCTCTAGTGGCCTAGAGGGCATAGCAGCATAGTTGACACAGAGACTAGGTGAACTATATTTCCTTGAGGCGACCCGCAGCTAGTATAGTCTCTCTCAGGATTCTATTTATTTTTTGTCCAATTGTATTCCGGACAACTATTGTACTTTATTCGATTTTTGTTAGAAATTGCTCATGCACTTATGACATGGGGTTCTGAGGATGTTTATGGGTTTATTCAGAAATATTAAAAAAGCTTTTAAATGTCTCATTATTTTTTAGTGGAATTTATTATGTATTGCTTAAACGTATAAATAAAGTGGTTTCAGAAATATTTAAAATGAGAACTTAATTATGTATTTTTGGTTGGCTTGCCTGACAACGGTGTCCGGCGCCATCATGACCCTTAGTGGATTTTGGGTCGTGACACTTATGAAGTAATGACTTTCTATAGGTGTTTCGCGGCAATGCTTTTGGGTCTAGTGGCCTGCATAGTTTGGTTGAGCTAGAAGGATTCAATCCTGACGGTTTAGTGTTGTGAAAATGAAACTCAGAGAGTTCTTAATGGTTTCTACCACAATTAGATATGTATATTTTCTACGAGTGTGAGAAGCATGGGATGTGTAGTGATTTCCTTCTATATGGGATCAATGGAACGTTCTTGGTTAGTTGAGTACGTACTTGCTGGTGGCTCGGAAGGGAGATAAAGTTCTCATGTTATCCTAGGATGGTATGGTATACGCGGTATGTTGTGGAGGATTAAGATTTACGTGTGTAAAGTTACAGTTCAATTCTGAATGGAAGCACATAAAATTCTTAGGCAGCACCGACAGTTTTAGATAATTAGAGAAATGAGCTTCAAATGATTAGGGGAATGATCTTCAGATGATTAAGGAAATGGTATTGCTAATTGGGGTGATTTGACGAGGGTATATGTTTCACAAAAGGCAATGTGATTAAATTGATGATACTTCATTAGTATTGCGGCACTTTTTTGTTCGATCGACTGTTGTCATTCAGTTTTGCTTGGTGGTATGGAAGAATCATATGAGTATCTCTCATGGGAATAATTGGGTATTAAAGGTGAGTTGTATACTCGGATGGTGGAATCGGGATAGGATATGGTGGTTCGTGTGCTGTACGGAGTTGGAGACTGGGAGTTCTCATATTCAGGCTATGTTGTGGTTATGGGTCGTGGGTATCGCCACTGTTTAGTGACTATCGGGGTTTGGAGACCTGAGTGGATCTTTACTGCTTGGTATGTTTGATTTTGGATGTAATATTGGGTATATACTGGTTGTCTTCGTGTTGTGTTATTCCGAACTATTGCGATAAGGTGGAAATGTTGGCTATGCCGGGAATGCCACGGATTGAGTGGCGAGGTTTGACAGATTATGTCCTATGTAGGGTGGTTTTATATTTTGAAGACCCAACAGATGGTTGGGAAGGATTGTCTTTCTTATTTGGGTTATTATGACAGATGTCAGTATAGAGACTCCTACCATTGATTCAGTTCCGATGGTGAAGGACTTTTCGAATGTGTTCTTATGGCCGGGCATGTCGCCGAGGTTGTTGATTTTGGTATTGAATTGATGCCGGGCACCGTATCGTATGGCACCAGCGATGTTAAAGGAGTTGAGGGAGCAGTTTTAGGGTTTCCTTGATAAGGGGTTCATTGGCAGGTCAATTGGGATATATGTTCAAACCTGAGTCAGATTGGTTGACTCTGATTTGTATTGTTGAGAGATGTGTTGATTCGGTTGTTATTGAGCTGTTAGTGTTCTGAGGATATCTATGAGTTACCTTTACCTGTCACAAAGCATTGAGATTTGTTGGATATAGGCACAGGTGGTGCGATTTTATTGGAGTCTCTCAGTGGAATTGAGCATGAAGAGTATTGGGTGTTGCTCGGTGAATGGTGTATCGGTTATGTTCTTTTGGGTTTGTGTAATGTTATGTCAATTGCTTCGCCGTGGTTATGATGATTTGCTTTGGTTCTAGATATCAAATTGCGCGCGGTTGTCGATTTTGAGCATAATGACTTGAGGTGTTTCATGTGGACCAGCGTTGGATAGGGTCGCGCATTGCAGCAAAGTTATGTGGGGGTATGACCTTTCGAGTTAGATTCGTGTGTTCTGTTTCTACGATGTGAGATGGGTTCTCAGCATTGTGTGTGGTGGTACTGGTGAGCTTGCGGCACAACTCTATCATTTGAGTCATTTTCACGATTTGAGTATGTTTGTGTTGTTGCATATTGGTGCACGGGTTGCACGAGTTGCGGTTTTAGACCGTATTGATGTGTCATATCACCAGAGTAGTTGTGTTGGATTAGATACAATCATTGAGATCTAGAATGAATACAAACGGATTCGGTTTCAGTATATTGGAAGGATAATATCAATGTTCGGCTTAGAAATTTGCTATGGTCCTTGCCGACTGAGAGGGAGCTCCATAATTGGTTGGTCTGAGGAATGGTTATGACTTTTTGCATGTTTTATTCATCATTGGTGGTATACAAAAGTGTTAGATTAGGGCTTTATTTGATAAGAGGTTTATGATCGATATTCGGTAGTTCTGAGCAACTGCTGTGATCAAAAGTTATCGCTACAAGAGTTTGAGCTATGTGGTATATCATGTAATTGCATCCAAGGTTGGAGGTATGGCTTGTTACTGCTTGTTCGGGCTTATTCAGAGTATAAATGTGAGATTCTAATCTTGTAGATGATTTTGAGAAGTGGAAATCTGGTTCTAAGGTTTATGGGCTAGGTTGGATTGCAAAATTTCAGTTACATTGTGTTATCGGACCTATATGAGATAGGGTGACATGGGATCACCCTGGTTATGTGCACAGTAAGGTTGCACAGTGATTTGATGGTTTTCGGAACAACTCTAGACACGTTCGAGGACGACCGCATATTTAAGTAGGGGAGGATGTAACGACCCGACCGATCGTTTTTAGCTTTTGCACTTTGCTCGCCAGTTCGTGGGCATGATTAGCCCTGTGTGATGTATTATGACTTATTTAAATCGTCAGTTTTGGTTTTCAGGATGAGTGGAATGAATTTGGAAGAACAGTTCTCAGTTTGAAGCTTAAAATTTGAAAGGTTTGACCAAGTTTTGACTTGTTAGCATATGATCTCGGATTGGAATTTTTATGATTTGGTTAGCTCCGTTAGGTGATTTGGGGCTTAGGAGCATGATCAGAATGTGTTTTGGAGGTCCGGAATAGACTTAGGCTTGAATTGACGAAATTGAAATTTTGGCATTTTCCGCTTGATAGGTGAGATTTTGATATAGGGGTGGGAATAGAATTCAGAAATTGGAGTAGGTCCATTGTGTCATTTGTGACGTGTGTGCAAAATTTCAGGTCATTCGGACGAAATTTGACTGACATTTTGATCGAATTCGAAATTCGGAAGTTCTGGAAATTCTTAGGCTTGAATCCGAGGGTGATTCGATGTTTTGATGTTGTTTTGAGCATTCTGAAGGCTGGAACAAGTTTGAATAATGTTTTAGGATTGGTTGGCATGTTTGGTTGAGGTCCCGGGGGCCTCGGGTGATTTTCAGGGTGGTTCGGGATCATTTCTAAGCTATTTTTAGCTGCTGGTTTTTGGCTACAGCAGTGTTCTACGCGATCGGGGGGAACTGGACGCGATCTCGATGAGTAAAATGCGAAAAAAATGTCAGTGCTTCGCGATCGCGGATGAACCTTCGCGATCACATAGAGTAAATATTCTGCTGCACTAATCCAACTTTAGAATCTTATATCTCACAATCTATAAAGAATTTGGAGATGATCCAAAAATAAAAGTTGTAGCTCTTTGATTCTAGTTTTCATAAATGTATATTAATTAGAATTTTAATTTGTGTACAAAACGTTATGGTTGTTACACTATAGGTTGTCTAGGAAGGGTTTAGAAATCTCTAATGCACATGGATGACTTTGGAAGCTTATATTTCGCAATATATAAAGAGTCAGAAAATGAGAAACATATGAAATTATAGCCCTTTGTGTTTAATTTTCATAACATCAAATCATTTGTCATTTGGAGTTGTCTGCAAAAAGTTATGACCATTACACTGGAGGCTGTGCGAAAGATCTGGGAGCTAGTTCTTCGCGATCGCGAAGCATTGTCCGCGATCGCGGAGGGCAAATTCTGGGCTGAGAAAAGTTGTGCTTCGCGGTCGTAAAGCATTTTCCGCGATTGCGAAGAGTATATACCTGGGCAGAATGTTTTAAAGACATGTTTCGCGACTTTGAACCCTTTTTACACCATTTTTTGCACGGGAAAAGAGCTTGGCGGCGATTTTGAAGAGAGGAAATCATTGTTCTTCATTGAGGTAGGGAATTTGGACTCTAAAACTTGATTATTTGTGATTAAGGAACGAAAATATCAATGTAAATTCATAAAAATCAGTAGAAAAAGGTGGAGTTAGGGCTTGAGTGTCACGACCCCGGTTCGCCCTCCATGAACCATCGTGACGGTACCTAGTCTCTATGACTAGGTAAGCCTAAATTTACGGAAAAGAAACCAAAATTTTGCGGAAGTAATAACCTTAAAATAGAAATAAGGAAAATAAAAAGTGGTTTAATATGCTGCTCGGCATACACCATAATAAATTCTCAAAACCAATACATAAATCCAAGACCCGGAAACCCATGAATCACAAGCTAAGAAATACTACATAGCTCTAACTCCAAAATGTCTAACAAGAACTGAAATATAGAAGGGCTAATACTAAACAGCAGGAATAGAAAGAGACTTCTCGGTCTGCGAACGCGGCAGATATACCTTGAAGTCGCTATAGCAATCGTCTCGCCTCAGAGGTGGTAGGACTGAGTCGAAGTACCTAGATCTGCACATGAAAAACATGCGCAGAAAGGGCATGAGTACACTACAACGGTACTCAGTAAGTTCCAAGCCTAACCTCGGCCGGGTAATGACGAGGAAGGTCAGGGCCCTACTGAGGTTAAATAAGATACAGGGCTAAACAGAATGAATTAAATAATGTAATACGTAATACAAATCTGAAGGCAACAACTACTACTACAAGGGCAAGTAAAAACACAGTAAGAGAATACAACGTAGTTCCAAAATAATAACCAGGGATCTCCCAGGATACCGTCCTGTAGCCCCCAAATATAAATATCATATCCAGTGGCATCTCCCGGTGCAGTCCCGCAGTCCAACTCATAAATGTGCAGGGGGATCTTCTAGAATGCGATTCCGTAGTCCCAAATTAAACATACAGGGGAGCTCCCGGGATACCGTCCCCTAGTCCCAAAGTAAAACATAGTACAACAACACAACAATATTCAACAAAGCTAGATTTCATACTAAGTAAATAGGTAAGTCTAGCCTAACATGCTTCACGTATTGCAATTAAGGCAAATTGAGCAAATAGGCAATTAAGGCTACTAAACATACGTTTCTAAACTAACATAGGCTAAATACACAAGTAAATGAAGCACGATAAAGGAAGTCGATTGAAATACTTAAAGAAAACTATTTTTTTCAATAATTAGCTCAAGTACGCACTCGTCACCTCACATACGGGCATTTCAATTACCACAATAACAATCCTAAGGGGAAAGGTCCCCCACACAAGGTTAGACAAGACACTTACCTCGAATAAAGATCAAATTAACCCGAAACCACGCTTTTGCCACGAGTATCCGACTCCAAATGGCCTAAATATATTAAATTCATTTGCATAATATATATAACACTTCAAGTAACTAATTCTATAATTAAATTCTAAGCAAATGCGCGAAATTAGGTAATACCAAAATGCTCCTCAGGCCCACATCTCGGAATCAGGTAAAATTTATGTTTTTGGAATTCTCACACACACACGAGTCTATTCATATAAGAATCTCTCAAATCGGGTGTCAAAAAGCCAATCAAAACCCAATAATTTGGCCTATGAAGTTTATCAAATGTTTCCCAAATTTTTCCACAAAATTCGAAATTCAAAGGCTAGATTTATGTTAGGATTCATGGAAATTGTTCTAAGTTGGGTAGATATCACTTACCCAAGTTGCGAAGGTGCAAAAGTCTTCAAAAATTGCCCCTCCCGAGCTCCCAAATTCGAAATTATAGAAATAAGCTTAAACCCTCGAATTGAGATTTTAATGTCTCTGCCCATATGTTGCTCTCTGCGATCGCAGACATAGAGTCGCGATCGCGAACTACATTCTACCACGCGCCCAAAAACTTTCTATGTGAACGCAATGAAAGGTCTACGATCGCGGACCTTTTCTCCACAAAGCTACGCGACCCTCGGATCAAAATCTCACTATCGAACCGGAAACTTCCAAAATTCAACTTTCGGCATTTCAAGCCTAAACTAGCTACAAACCTCCAAAACACAATCCAAACACGCTCCTAACCCCAAAATCACCCAACGGAGCTAACAGAACCATCGAATTTCTATTCCGAGGTCGTCTTTACACTGTTCCGATTATGGTAAATTTTCTAACACTTAAGCTATCATTTAGGGACTAAGTGTTCCAAAACTCTCCGAAACTCAAAATCAAACATCCCGACAAATCAAAATAACAGAAATAAACTTGGGAAAAATAGTTAAGAGGGGATCGGGCCGTAAATTTCAAAAATGACCGGTCGGGTCGTTACATCCTCCCACACTTAAACATTCGCTCGTCCTCGAACGAGCACAAAGACATACCTGAAGTAGTGAAAAGATGAGGGTACTGGATGTGCATATCCTGCTCGGTCTCCCAGGTCGCCTCCTTGACCGACTGACCCTGCCACTGAACCTTCTCGGATGCAATGTTCTTTGACCTTAGCTTTCTGACCTGCCCGTCCAATATTACCACTGGCTCCTCAACATAAGATAGATACTTATCAAACTGGACTGAGCTCAAATCCAACATATGCGATGGATCACCGTGATACCTCCGAAGCATAGAGACATGAAATACCAGGTGAACTCCTACCAAGCTCGGAGGTAAGGCAAGCTCGTAAGCAACATCCCCAACGTGCCTCAATATCTCAAAAGGGCCAATAAACCTCGGACTCAACTTCTCCTTCTTCCCAAATCTCATAACGCCTTTCATAGGCGTAACCCAAAGCAGAACCCCCTCTCCAACCATATAGGAAACATCACGAACATTCCGGTCGGCTTAACTCTTCTGCCTAGACTCGGCTATACGGAGTCTATCCTGAATCACCTTGACTCTCTCCAAAGAATCCTGAACCAAATCTGTGCCCAATAATCTGGCCTCACCTGGCTTGAACCAACCCACTGGAGATCTACATCGCCTACCATATAAGGCCTCGTACGGTGCCATCTGAATGCTGGACTGATAGCTGTTGTTGTAGGCAAACTCAGCCAATGGCAAGAACTGATCCCAAGAACCTCTAAACTCAATCACATACGCACGGAGCATATCCTCAAGAATCAAAATAGTGTGCTCGGACTGCCCGTCCGTCTGAGGGTGAAATGCTGTGCTCAACTCCACCCGAGTACACAACTCCTGCTGTACGGCTATCTAGAACCGCGATATGAACTGAGTACCTCTGTCTGAAATGATGGAAACTGGAATACCATGAAGACGGACAATCTCCCGGATATAAATCTCCGCCAACCGCTCCGAGGAATAGGTAGTGCACACAGGGATAAAATGCGTGGACTTGGTCAGCCGATCCACAATAACCCAAATGGCATCGAACTTCCTCAAAGTCCGTGAGAGTCCAGATACGAAGTCCATGGTGATCTGCTCCCACTTCCACTCTGGAATCTCTATCTGCTGAAGCAATCCACCTGGTCTTTGGTGCTCATACCTCACTTGCTGATAATTAAGGCATGTCACACCTCCTTTTTCACTACACCCCATGGAAAGGGTATACGTGAGTTTTTTCCAATTAAAGGACAATCGTAATGCGATTATTTTTATTTAAAGATTCAGAGTCTCCACTTGGGATAATTCATGGTGTCCCAAGTCACCGGCTCAAATCCCGAATATAGGAAAATATTTAATCTGTATTACAGTCCGCGAACCAGAAATCCGAGTAAGGAATTCTGTTAACCTGGGAGAAGGTGTTAGGCATTCCCAAGTTCCATGGTTCTAGCACGGTCGCTCAACTGTTAAAATTAGCCTAATTATATGATTTTAGTACATGTTTAAACCTATGTGCATTTTTAAACTTTAAACCGCTTTTATTATTTTAAGAAAAATTCAACGTCACATAAAACACGTTTTGAACCGCGTCACATAAATGCACCCGCAGTCCGCAACACATTTTATATAACGTTGTTAGGATTTGAATTTGGGTCACATAAATGTCCACCCGAGTTTAGGAAAGTAATTTTTAATAGCGCGCCTAAAGCAACTACACGCTTTCAACTTTGCGAGGGCCATGGAAGATTCACTAAGTTGTGCGCCTCGATTTCTAAGGATTCAAATATCCAAGATCAATGACATGCGGGCCGTGCATTTTGAGATCTTATTTCGGCACGACACACCTCGATTACAATTTTAAAGGAAAAACATTCAACTAAGTGAACTACGGAGATTTATATTTAACGGATTAGGTGTCACAGCTACACCACGGATACTGTACCCATAATTACGATGATCATTTATTCACCCAAAAGAGGACTTAACGAATTATTAACGTTCTGCTAGAATTTAGCAAACCAAACCGACTCTTAGCTCATATACTGTCAAAACCAAACAAATATCCTTAAAAGTAAAGCTAATTTTAGTCTTATGTCTAATAACCCAAATGACACAACTTGAATTAATCCACACAGTGAACTTTCCATTTTACAAGACTAGACAACAGATAAACAATGCACACTAATGTTTCTCCATAAACACATAATCACTAAAATAAACACATTATCAGAAACCTTTCATTTTTATAGCAAATTAACCTTATACGTTGATGCGTTAATCATCTCATATAGATCTTTGGGATCGTAAATTTTCCATAAGAAACAAAAATATGAAACACTCAACAACCAACAAAATGCTCTTTACAAAGAAACGAAACATATCCTATTAGCAGACAACTATCCACAAAGTTCCCTGATAAACTTACTCAAGCAACATCGTCAATTATACAATGAAAAGTATCACACCAAAGCATGCCTTCTTACATTTAGAGTAGAAAGTGACAGAAGCTCAAAAACACATCTACGGTATGTTAAACTCATGAATAATACTTCAAACAAGAAAATTGATCGAACGGTACATTAAACTCATGAATAATACTTCCGAACGGAATAATTGGAAGCAAGAAAGACTAACCGAAAGTAAACAGAACCAGCACCAGAGTTACGAGTGTTAACCTTGACAACTCGACGACCTCGCCGGACTCGAACTCGAACCGACGTCTGACCTGAACCACGAATCTCAATTTCCGTTCCGTACTTAGTTTTTTCTTCTACTCGATCTGTTCTTTAAGAGAGGAAGAAGGGCTGCTCCAGGGTGTCAAAGTCCGTGTGTGTGTATCACTGAAGGGTGGTCATTTGGTGACAGAAGGCTGAAGTTCGCTGGGGGAAGGGGTTTGTTTTGAGTTTTTTTTGGCAATCCACTAGGCAATGCCTAGGCCTAGTTTTTATTTATATAAAAATAAGAAACAAAAATGTCTTGATGTCCTATGAAATGTAAAGCATAAACTTTGTAAAATACATGTACCCTATTATCAAAATTGAGTATATCACTCAAAATTGATATCACAAGTACTACTAATCATTGTATATTAAAATTAGCCCATGAGAAGCATGCCTAACCCATGAAAATTACATTAAAAATTAAAAGCTAGTCCAATGATGAGTATTTACGCATTGTCTTTCCAGTCCAAACGAAGCTGTTTTGAGTTCAACGGCTAGTTTCAGCTCTTGTTAATGGCTGCTCAAGAAGGTGAAGGACAAGGGACGGGTCCGTGTCTCTTTTTCGGCTGCTCTTCCTCCTCTATCCGTGTATACATAGAGTTTTAGGTCTAGGGTTTATTTCGTGTATTTTTCAAATTAGTCCTAGGTCTTTTGTGTTAAGTTCTTAGGATCTTTTTATTTATTTTTTATCCCAAAGAAGAGTCTAGAAGGGTCCCTAGACTACACAATGTCTTTTAAAATAAGATAGAAAATACTACACCATGCCAAAACTAATCCTATTTAATTAAACTAAACATGAAACTATTTTTGTGTTATCGAAATTATATAAAGATAAAAATAAGGTACTATTTTTGTATTTTTTTTATGAAAAATACGTAAATTTTCATTTTTCTTGTAATAAAATAAAGTAAAAGAGTCAAAATGAGTTGAAATAACTATATTAGGACTAAATTAAATATTTACATGCTAAAATATAAAAATTCTTGGGGAGGGTAAAAAATCACATGTTTATAGCTGCCCCTCTTTGACTGAAAACACGAAGAGTTTTTAGACAAAGAACGACTAGACAGGTTTTTTGACCCGACCTTTATTTGGAGAGACTAAAACTAAGAGAAAAAGAGAAATGTGATTGGGCCCTGGTATCTGAGATGCCTACATATCCTTGGCTATAAAGGAATCAGGCCACGTGTAGTTCAGAGGTGAGAAAGATGATGGAGTATGTCGAGGTGGAGAGCCAGTCGAGGTGTCGTTTCGCTGAGGTTCTGGTCCGCAGTCCTGTTATTACATCAAAATCAAAAGAAATGAAAAAGACTAGCTAAGCCTGTCAACTACGAGTTACAAGATTCCTATCTATATCTTCAAACTTGATCTTGCAGTCTTGTTGCCATGTTGACTTGTATTCTCCCGGTGAAATCCCTTTGTTGCCAACTTGAATTGTAATATGAGATGTTCTCCCTTTTCTCTAGGTGGATGCCTGATTACTGAATTCGAATTGTACTTTCAGATGCTTTCCTTTTCTCCAGGTGGACGCCTGACTACTGAGCTTGAACTGTCTTCCCTTGTTCTCCAGATGGGCTCCTGATTGCTAAACTTGAAATGCATTCCCTTGTTCTCCAGGTGGGCTCCTGATTGCTGAAACTTGAATGTATTCCCTTGTTCTCTAGGTGGGCTCCTGATTTCAAGAAAAATAGACAAAACAAAGAAAATTTTCTGCCCCAGTTTGGTAGCTGGGCACATATGTGAGTGTAAACTAAATCATATTACCAAATATCAGTAAGAACTTGAAAGCTGAAACTTGAATTGTACTCCCTTGTTCTCCAGGTGGGCTCTTGATTGCTGAAACTTGAATGTATTCTCTTGTTCTCCAGGCGGGCTCCTGATTGCTGAAACTGGAATGTATTCCCTTGTTCTCTAGGTGGGCTCCTGATTGCTGAAACTTGAATGTATTCCTTTGTTCTTCAGGTGGGCTCCTGACTGCTAAAACTTGAATGTATTCCCTTGTTCTCCAGGTGGACTCCTGATTGCTGAACTTGAAATGCATTCCCTTGTTCTCCAGGTGGGCTCCTGATTGCTGAAACTTGAATGTATTCCCTTGTTCTCCAGGTGGGCTCTTGATTGCTGAAACTTGAATGTATTCCCTTGTTCTCTAGGTGGGCTCCTGATTGCTGAAACTTGAATGTATTCCCTTGTTCTCCATGTGGGCTCCTGACTGCTGAAACTTGAATGTATTCCCTAGTTCTCCAGGTGGGCTCCTGATTGCTAAACTTGAAATGCATTACCTTGTTCTCTAGGTGGGCTCCTGATTGCTGAAACTTGAATGTATTCCCTTGTTCTCCAGGTGGGCTCCTGATTGCTGAAACTTGAATGTATTCCCTTGTTCTCCAAGTGGGCTCCTGATTTCAACAAAAATAGACAAAACAAAGAAAATTTTCTACCCCAATTTGTTAGCTAGGCACATGGGTGAGTATTGAATTGAATCATTCCACCAACTATTATTAAGAATTTGAAAGCTAAGTCCTATTATCCAGGGAGGTCCTGACAACTCCTAAGTGAACAACAATTACAAACCTAAGTTATATCTTCTAAAGGTATTACTCCCGCTACATTTGTTATCTAAAAGGTCTTAAACTAATCCTATTATCCAGGAAGGTCCTGAAAATCAAATCAAGGCTTATCCTAAAGACTGAAACTTTTACGACTGAATCATATTACGCTACAACAGAATTTATGCTACATCTTGCTATCTAATGGAAATCTTAGAACTTGGTCCCATTATTCAGGTAGGGGTCATGAAAACTCCTAATTGAATCCTGTCTTAAACCATGCAAACTTTGCAATCAACTTACATTATTCTATGATTTGTTTTGAAATTTATCTAAGCCCTATTTTTTAGGAAGGTCCTGAGAGTTTACGGTCAAACCTGTTTTGGTGCTTGCTCTTCCCCCACGGAGAGTTTCTCCGAAACAAACGAAAACTTTCTGCCCCTATTTCAATCAAAGAAAAATCTTGTCAGTTTAAAATGGTGGTTAGTTGATGGCATTCTTGCTGAAGATGTCTCCGCTGCTGTGTTTTGCTTTGACCTGCTTCCCGAACTGGCCCTGAACTGCTTGACTTTCTGACTGACTTTCAAACCCCATGACCTTCGATGACCCGAGTGTTTTATACCCAGACTGTTGTTTCATATCTCTGACCCCTTTTATCTGAAACTTTGCATCCCCCATAAAACTACCCAATCAATCCACCGATGAAACTTCCAGTGACCCCTTGTCTCTTACTTTGCATCATGCCATCTTTGGTATGTTCTGGCCCCACTGTGCTTTGCAATTGGGAAACTGGTAGTGAGCCTTGACATCCTTTCTTCTTTATTTTGAACAAAACTGACATTGAAACATCTTAAAGAACAAACCTCAAAAGGAATGAAATGCAATGACCTTGAGAGTTAAGGATAAAGAGAATCCAAAACCGGACGACTTACAAAAAGGAAAGAAAAGGAAAAGAGACTTATTTGAGTGGAACAGCTGGTACCATTGATCATGACATGCATTTCGGACTAATCGGCCCAATCCGTCCAACCAATCAACTTTCAATTGCCATGCTTTGTTGCCCCAGAATTCCATAACTTGATTTCTTCAACCAAACCCAAACCTTGTTAATCCTGCGGTGTCCTGAACGATTTTCACCCACATACCTCTCTCATTTGTTCATCCGAAAACTCGCTTTCGCCTTAAGGTGCCCGCGAGGGTTTTCACCAATAAGACTCTCTAATTTTTCATTTCTCTCAGCTCGCATCACCTTACGGTTCCCATGAGGGTTTTCGCCAATCAGACTCTCTCATTTTCATCATTTTTTTGCTTGGACCAGAGTGTTGTCCCTGACACGAATCACCTCTTCTTGCTTGACTTGGAATTTCTTGAAGACTGATCAGAAGGTCTTTCTTTGGACCGCAATGCATGCTTTTGGACATGGTTAGAAAGAAAGGGTATTAAAGGCTCAAAATAATTCAGATGGGTTTAAAATTACAACTTTCAAAATCAGATTTCTTACAACAACTGCAACTTCTACCCCAGTTTCTTGCTTGGGGTATTTTGGATTTTTATTATGATGGGACCGAACCGTGAGGCTGACGTATCCTTAAAAGGAATCAGGTCGAACGTAATTCATGTCATAAGAATTGCCTTGTTTTGTTGTGACCTTTTTTCTCTTTTCTTCCATTTTCCCTTCTTTGTTTTTCTTCTTCTTTTCCTTTTCTTTTCTTGTTTTTTCTTCTTTCTTTTTTCTTGTATTTTTTATCTTTTCTTCTCTTTCTTTTCATTATTTTATTTCTTTCTCTTTTCCTTCACTTACTTTCCATGCTTGTGTTTATGAATTGTGTTACTGATTCCAAAAGTGGGGTATGAAAGAAAATAAATAAGTCTCAAAGGGGTAACAAAGTATAAAGTGTTTAGATAGCAGAACAAAATGTCTTCGTCATTTGAATCTTCAAAATATGCCAAGTACAAACAAATGCAATTAATTCAAAGGAAATCGTACATAATATCTCTTGACCGCATCGGAATTGATGTCCATTTCAACACATTTTCCTTCTATGTCTGTCAAATACAAAGCACCATTGGACAACACTCTCGTCACGATGAACGACCCCTGTCAATCTGGGGCAAACTTGCCTTTGGCCTCAGCCTGATGTGGAAGAATACGCCTCAACACTTGCTGACCCACTTCGAACTTTCGTGAGCGTGCCTTCTTATTATATGTTCTCGCCATTCTCCATTAGTGCAACTGGCCATGACACACTGCTGCCAACCTTTCTCATCGATTAAACTCAATTGCTCCAGGCGGGTTTTGACCCACTCATCATCATCATATTCCATTTTATCATCACACTCAACTTCTTGTGTTATTGTTTCAGAATTGGATTGGCTTTTAAGACTGGGCCGAAGATTCCTCATGCATGTCATGTCACTAAAACCAGCATAAAAGGGACTGTACAAGAAAGAAAACAAAAACAAAAATAAAAAAATCAGGAATGAAAAGAAAGGGGAAGTTGCATTTCATTGAAATTTAAAGATAACAAGGTTTAACTCATCCAAACGAACGGAACATAGTATCAGAATTACAACCTTGGAAATAATCCAGATTAAGCTGAAAGAAAATCAAAGCCCACTACCAAAACTCCCTCCGAGTAGGAAGAGGAGTAGCTTCCCAATTGTTGATCTTCACATTCGGCCTGAAAAAATGCACTTTTTTGTTACCAGAACCTTCCCCAATTTCTACCGTGTTCACTTCATCAAATAGACTTTGGACCCTCTCAAACCAACTTCTCATCAAAGACAACCAAGGTTTTGGAACTGCTGACAACGAGCGCTTTACTGCCCCTAACTTGACAAAAGTTCTGAAGAGGTGTGGGATAGGCCTAGAGAGCGGCCATTCTTTCTTTTCCAACGTTGTATCCTTCTCACATCATCCCCTGTAGGCTTGAACCCTAGAATAAATGTACCTAGATTTTTACGTAGAGATACGGGCTTCACAATACCTTGCAAAGATGCACCCAGACCTTTACCCAGCGCAAAACCATACTTCAACATATCATTAGCTACCATGCAGATCGAAGGTGATAGCCTCGGCCTTGGAATGCATTTTCCTTCAGGAACCTTTTCGACAGACATCATTTCGGAAGTTTGATAAGCTAAAGGTCCTTTATCATCTCCGGCCTCAATAAATGGAGCAGACGAATCTTCATAAAGGGATAAATCCTCCTCCCCACGCACAACTATCTCTTGTTTGTCCCACTCAAATTTCACCATTTGATGTAGCGATGATGGCACTTCCTTGGACGCATGTATCCAAGGCCTACCCAATAACAATTATACGGGGCGACTACGTTTAGCATTTGAAATTCCACACTGAAACCAACTGGACCTATCACCAATTCAAGCATTATATCTCCAGTAGAACCTTTTCCTTTCCCATCAAGACCTTGGACACCTACACTGCTCATGTGGATTCTTTTGGTGTCGATCTTTAACTTTTGCAAAGTGGACAGAAGGCAAATATTTGCACTGGATCCATTATCCAAAAATACTATGGTGACAAAATAATTTCCGCACTTCACCGTGATACACAGAGCTCGATTGTGTTCCGCACTCTCTATAGGAAGCTCATCATCCGTAAAAGTGATCCTATTTGCTTCGAAGATCCTGCCAACAATCTTTTCTAATTGATTTACTGTGATGTTATCAGGAACATGTGCCTCTTTCAGAATCTTCATTATGGTCCCGCGATGTTCATATGATTGTGTCAACAAAGATAGCAGAGAAATATTAGCTGGAGTTTTCCTTAATTGTTCAACAATGGAGTAGTCTTGCACGTTCATCTTTCTCAAGAACTCTTCAACCTCCTCCTCGGTCATTGATTCCCTTACTGGCATTTGGCTACCCTTGAAGAGCTTGGCCTTCCTTTGTTCTTTGGAGGTAAGACATCCTCTGAAATGATTCGATCCTCTGATCTCAACATATTCTTCCTCCACTTCTTTACCTTTGTGTGTCATTATTGCTCGTTTGCAGTTTCCCGGGACATCCTTTGCCTCAGCCGTTGGCAACTGAGTCGTTGATTTAATAACAATAGAGGTAGCGGGAGAACCTTTCACAGCTACAACAAGCTTGCTTGGCATCCCTAATACCACCAACTTTGGCTTTTTTCCGTCTTGCCCCGACACCATTCGAAGACCCTTCTGCAAACATCACACGTTTTCTAGACACTTCATTTTGCTCCACAACCTTAGCTGGTTTTTTAATTTCAATGGGGGGCCCAAAATAAGGAGTGCACTAGTATGGATCCGAGGACCTGAATGTTGGTTTTGTACCATAGTATTGGGCATCAGGAACTTTGAGCAAGGTTAAGACTTTAGATGGGTGCCCACTAATCCAAGCCTGGTACATCTCCGCTGTCTGACATTTAAACCTTTGGGCCTCTTGTTTCAACTTAAATTTCGATTCGACGGTACCTATGTCCGATCCTTTACTAGTCATGGTTGTCTTGCTGTTTGACCCAGCATGCATGGATGACTTGCTCGAACGCCACAAATTAACCACCTGCCTAGACTTAATATAACAAAATAAAGTTATCACGTTAGAGTTAGGGCAATTAACATAAGATAGTCTCATTTTATGTGCAATGCACCTAGCCACAATTATCGGTTCTAAAATAACTTTGCGGGTACAAAGGTCAGTTGGCATCATCCCAATTTGCTCATTTCAACCCTCTCCTTTCTTTTCTTTCCTCGCCCTTCTTTAGCTCACTCATTTTCCTTCTCCTTTCTTTCTGATTATCGCTCTTTCTCTTCCTTATTATTTCTCACCTCCCATAATTTCACCTCTCTCTTTTTCCCTTTTTATCCCTTTTGTTTTTTTTTCTTCTTTTTCCTTTTAATAAAAAAAATGATTCGATCGAACCCTACGTAGGTTGCCTACGTACCATGACCCCGCATGAATCAGATCTTTGCGTAGTTCTTGAAGATCGGGAATAAAGTAAACAAACTGACATTCTCTTTTTCTTTTCCCTCCTTTTCTTTTTGACCCTAATAACTACTGTGATGAGAAAAGAGAAATAAAATAAGCAAATCTTTTTTTGAATTTTCTCGATTGAATGCTCTATAACCTATACACTAGTGAAGGAACCTTATCCTGTTTGGTCTTTTAAAAGAGAATATTGGGCACTCCAGTGAATAACTACTCCTCAGATATATATTATTGTTTGTTTGTTGATGAGTTTATTTATATTTGACCGCATCGCATGGGTGATTCGCGAGCGGGGTAATAGATGCATCTATGGTTCGAGCTGTTCAACCCTCAGCAGTGCAGAATTTATTTTTGTGTTGGATCGGGCCGTATGTCCCACAGTGTTACTTGCGTATCTTTCCCTTAGCATTTCTTTGACGACTGAATTTCATATCTGCTTGAAATATAGGTGAATATCCATGAAAATACTTGTCAAAGAACTGTTATTCCATGATTTTTAAATGCTATTAACTTGTGTCATCCATGCTATTTATAGATTAATCTCACATTATTTGACCCTAGTAAGTGTCTTATCGACCTCTTGTCTCTACTTCTTCGAGATTAGACTGGATACTTACTGGGTACATATTGGTTATGTACTCATAATACACTTCAGTACTTAATTGTACAGGGTCTGAGGTAGGTGTATCTGGTTATCAATCTGGTGCGTATATCTTAGCGGGCTCGAGACTTCTACGGTGAGCTGCTTCCCTTCCATGTCATTCAGCAGCCTGAAGAAGTCTTTCTTATGTATTTCCTGTCTATTCCATTTCGACAGTAGGATAGTGTCATTCTTTATTATACAATACAAGTTGCCCACAGCTTGTGACTCCATGTCTTGGCACACACATTAGTAGACTATATTATTTTGGGGTTGTATGTTTATCATGGCATTATTAATCGTTTCTGATTTTATTCTAACTTAAAGAATTATTCCAAATATTTCTAGGTAAATGTAAAAGAAAGTTTAGTTAGCATTTTCTGCGTTGGCTTGCCCAGAAATGGTGTTGGACGACATCACGACCTATCGTGGAAATGGGTCGTGACCACATGGTATCAGACCAATAGGTTCACGTAGGTCTCACAAATTTTGGGCAAACCTAATTGAGTCTTATAGATCGGTACAGAGACATCTGTATTTTTCTTCGAGAGGCTATAGGTTATTAGGAAGAACTATTCTTTATTCATTCCTATCATGCACTGGTTGGTATACTAAATTTCCCTCTTCTGTTCTCTCACAGATGGCGAGGAAACACATGAATGATGTTCCAGACCCGGGTGGAGCTGCTCCCCCCATTGCTTGAGGCTGAGCCAGAGGCCGGGGGAGGGCACCCGCCCATGGTAGGGGACGAGGGCATCCCAAAGTTATTCCAGCAATATCACCAGCAGATCTTGCGGGAGATCCTATTATCGAGGACAAGAGTGAGGTGCCCACAGTTGAGCCCACCCCGGTAGACTTTATAACAGCACCGGGATTTCAGGAGGTTATGGGCAGTATGCTTCGGTTCATGGATTCTATGACTCAGGCTGGTTTATTTCTAGCTGATCCAGCTACCTCATAGGCAGGAGGGGGAGCACAGACCCCTACTGCTCAGGCTCCTGGATACGCAGTTGCAGTGTATTATACTCCAGGTGCACTACCCGTAGATGGGACCAGCCAATTGCTGTAGTGGCACCCCAGCTCAAACCAGCTTTGGACGATGATCCGTAGAAGTTATTAGATAGATATACCAGGCTTGACCCTCCTATCTTCGGGGTTGAGTGAGTTTTCTACCGGTATTCAGTTGTTATGTACAGCTATTGTGAATAGAAGTTATCATTACGAATGTTTGAGTTATGTGGTATATCATGTAATTGTACCTGAGGTTGCAGGTATGGGTTATTATAGCTGGTTCGGGCTTATTCTGAATATAGATGTGAGGTTTTGATCTTTTGTATGATTACGGAAATGGAAATGTGGTTCTAAGGTTTATGGGCTAGATTGGGTTGTGAAATTTTAGTTACAATGTGTTATCGGACCTATATGTGATAGGGTGACGTGGGATCACCCTCAGGTATATGCATGATAAGGTTATTCAACGATTGGTTGGTTTTGGAACAATTCTGGGCATTTTTTTTCTTTTTGAAACAAATACTCTATTAAGGAAATTCCTAGACGAGAAAAATATTTTTTCATTCTTTTTTTTAGGAAGAAACTCTAAATAATAAACCACAGAAAAATATTTTGATTTTTCATTTGATTTCTTGACACGCAAGATTTCGAAACAAGCAATAAAAAATATTTTTGGATTTCAATTTTGATTGCCTAAAAGAGAAACCCTGAAAATAAACCAAAGGTAGAGTATGTTGTCTTTTTTATTCTATGTACAATATCCTAAAGTTCTAATGAAAATAAAAAGATTTTTTTTATTTTTGACTAATTTCCCAAAGAAGCACCTCAAAAGAAAATCTTTTTGGATTTTGGAATTAACACCTTAAAGACAACTTTTAAAGAAGTACTAAAAGAAAATTCTCTTTGTGTGAATTTTAGTCCTAATATACTAAAGGAATTTTTAAAAATTTCTAGATACTAATTTCCTAAAATAAAACCACCTCAAACTTTCTTTTCTCTTTTTTTTCCTTGATTTCTAGGAGTAGTATTTCTAAAGAAAACTCTAACGGAAATATAAAAACAAAGAATATATTCGTTTTTGAATTTTTGAATTACACCACATCTTGTGAAATATAAAATAGAAAGTACAATAACAAAAACTTGACATCACTGTACAAAACTTAGAAAGTAACAAACAACATAAAAAACAAACTCAAAACATCAAAAGAAAATCTCCTTAAGCAACTCCTCAATGCAGCGATCATGGGGTATCTCTCATGCTCAAACTCCGGTAAATGGATCCACACCTGTATGAGAAAACTTAAACCAACACTATGTGAGGCAATAACATTCCCTACTAGACACATGCAAGACGTGGTTGCGATTATTTTTTTCCAAAATTAACCTATGTGGCTAAAAGTGCAAGATTTGGCTAAGACCCCGCACAGCCAAGACCCTAAAATTTACTAAGAAGAGCGAACCCTACGTATCACGCCCCGAAAGACGAGAATCAGGTATGCGTAGTTCGGGCAGATAGGATACGGTTGAGAATTAAAAAACAACTAATTTAGAGAAAACATATTTTTTTGCTTTTCTTGAAAAATGATGAAACATGCAAAATATTTTTGGATTTTCTTTTCCCTTTTTTTGATTTTTTTTATTTTCTGAAAATGGCGAAAAAGTGTAAAATCTTTTTTTGAAATTTTCATGTATTTGTTTTTGTCTTTTTCTTAATAAAAACGTAACCAAAAAAAAAATAACTGAGCCCTACTTGCTTTATTTTCACACTTCACCCTCTTTTTTTTCCTTTTTTTTTCTTCTCTTTTTTCTTTTTTTTTGGTTAATTTTTCATTTTCCCTCAACTTTCATTGGTCCGCCAAATGACCCTTTTACCCTTGGAGAAATGCAACATGTAGCACATAGGATGCATCAAGATGGTCCGTTATTTTGGGGACACCTGTCGTAGAAGGACCCAACCCCTGTATTGAGTCCCCTAAATTAAATGCACATGATGCAAACAAGTGTTCCTACTAGGGATCCGACATGAGGCTGAGTTATTCTAGGTTCAAAACCTGGACATTTATTCTAGACTTGTGCACCGGAGCGGACAACTCGAGTAGAGGAGGGGGCTATGTACCGGGAACCAAAAGGCCATCCGGCTTAGTAACTTGTCCGAGCCTCTTTCTTATTTCAAGGTATAACACTAATAGAATAGGGAGTCTCGACCAGCGAGCACATCCCCGAAGATGAGAAGAGAAGGGTTTCGTAATACTTTTATATATACAGTTCAGATAATATCAAAGCGGTAAAAGCAACATTTGCATATTAGGGCCAAACATGTACTAAAGTCAGATAATAGATAAAGCCAAATATAACAATTCATCTAAGCTCGATTCTGAACCCTGAACTAGAAGTTCTGGGTTCTGATCCCCAGCAGAGTCACCAGAGCTGTCACACCTCCTTTTTCACTACACCCCTGGAAAGGGTATAAGTGAGTTTTTTTCCAATTAAAGGACAATGGAAACGGGATTATTTTTAGTTAAAGATTCAGAGTCTCCACTTGGGATAATTCATGGTGTCCCAAGTCATTGGTTCAAATCCCGAATATAGGAAAATATTGACTCTGTATTACAGTCTGCGAACCAGAAATCCGGGTAAGGAATCCTGTTAACCCGGGAGAAAGTGTTAGGCATTCCCGAGTTTCGTGGTTCTAGCACGGTCGCTCAACTGTTAAAATTGGCCTAATTATCTGATTTTCGTACATGTTTAAACCTATGTGCATTTTTTAACTTTAAACTAATTTATTATTTTAAGAAAAATTCAACGTCACATAAAATACATTTTGAACTGCGTCACATAAATGCACCCGCAGTTCGCAACACATTTTATATAACGTTGTTAGGATTTGGATTTGGATCACATAAATGTACACCCAAGTTTAGTAAAGTAATTTTTAATAGCGCCCCTAAAGAAACTACGCGCTTTCAACTTTGTGTGGGCCATGAAAGATTCACTATATTGTGCGCCTAGATTTCTAAGGATTCAAATATCCAAGATCAATGACATGAGGGTCGTGCATTTTGAGATCTTGTTTCGGCACGGCACACCTCGATTCCAATTTTAAAGGAAAATCATTCAACTAAGTGAACTACGGAGATTCATATTTAACGGATTAGGTGTCACAACTACAACACGGATACCGTACCTATTATTACGATGATTCATGTATGCACCCAAAAGAGGACTTAACGAATTACTAACGTTCTGCTAGAATTTAGCAAACCAAACCGACTCTTAGATCATATACTGAAAAAACCAAACAAATATCCTTAAAAGCAAAGCTAATTTTAGTCTTATGTCTAATAACCCAAATGAATCAACTTGAATTAATCCACACGGTGAACTTTCCATTTTACAAGACTAGACAACATATAAACAATGCACACTAATCTTTCTCCATAAACACATAATCACTAAAATAAACACATTATCAGAAACCTTTCATTTTTACAGCAAATTAACCTTAAGCGTTGATGCGTTAATCATCTCATATAGATCTTTGGGATCGTAAATTTTAAATAAGAAACAAAAATATGAAACACTCAACAACCAAAAATGCTCTTTACAAAGAAACGAAACATATCCTAATAGCAGACAACTATCCACAAAGTTCCCTGATAAACTTACTCAAGCAACAACATCAATTATACAACGAAAAGTATCACACCAAAGCATGCCTTCTGACGTTTAGAGCAGAAAGTTACAGAAGCTCAAAACACATCTACGGTACGTTAAACTCATGAATAATACTTCAAACAACAAAAGTGATCAAACAGTACATTAAACTCATGAATAATACTTCCGAACAAAATAATTGGAAGCAAGAAAAACTGACTAAAAGTAAACAGAACTAGCACCGGAGTTACGAGCGTTAACCTTGACAACTCGAAGACCTCGCCGGACCCGAACTCGAACCGGCGTCTGACCTGAACCTCGAATCTCAGTTTTCGTTCCCTACTCGATTTTTTCTGCTACTCGATCTGTTCTTTAAGAGAGAAAGAAGGGCTGCTCCAGGGTGTCCAAGTGCGTGTGTGTGTGTCACTGAAGGGTGGTCGTTTGGTGACAGAAGGCTGAAGTTCGCTGGGGGAAGGGGTCTATTTTGAGTTTAGCAGCTAGTTTCAGCTCTTATTAATGGCTGCTCAAGAAGGTGATGGACAGGGGACGGGTCCGTATCTTTTTTCGACTGCTCTTCCTCCTCTATCCGTGTATACGTAGAGTTTTAGGTCTAGAGTTTATTTTGTGTATTTTGCAAATTAGTCCTAGGTCTTTTGTGTTAAGTTTTTAGGATCTTTTTATTTATTTTTTGTCCCAAAGAAGAGTCTAGAAGGGTCCCTAGACTACACAATGTCTTTTAAAATAAGATAGAAAATATTATAGCATGCCAAAACTAATCCTATTTAATTAAACTAAACATGAAACTATTTTTGTGTTTTCGAAATTGTATAAAGATAAAAATAAGGTACTATTTTTGTATTTTTTTAAAAAAAACTATGAAAAATACATAAACTAAAATATTTTTGTGTAATTTTCATTTTTCTTGCAATAAAATAAAGTAAAAGAGTCAAAATGAGTTGAAATAACCATATTAGGCCTAAATTAAATATTTACATGCTAAAATATAAAATTTCTTGGGGAGGGTCAAAAATCACATGTCTACAAGGCACCGAGCTACAAACCCAACTATATCCTTCTTCATCCGCCTCCACCAGTAGTGCTGCCTCAAATCTTGATACATCTTCGAGGCACCCGGATGAATGGAATACCATGAACTATGGGCCTCCTCTAGAATCAACTCCCGAAGACCGTTGACATTGGGTACACAAACTCGACCCTGCATCCTCAATACTCCATCATCACCAATAGTCACATCTCGAGCATCGCCATGCAAAACTTTGTCATTGAGGACAAGCAAATGAGGGTCATCAAACTGCCACTCCCGGATACGATCAAACAAGGAAGACTGAGAGACCATACAAGCTTGAACTCGGCTGGGCTCCGAAAGGTTCAATCTCACAAACTGGCTGGCTAAGACCTTAACATCCATTGCCATGGGCCTCTCTACTACTGGTAAATAAGCCAAAATCCCCAAACTCTCTGCCCGGTGGATCAAAGCATCGACCACCACATTGGCCTTGCTCGGATGATATAAGATAGTGATGTCATAATCCTTCAGCAGCTCTAGCCATCTTCTCTAACATAAATTAAGGTCCTTTTGCTTGAACAGATGCTGAAAACTCCGGTGATCAGTATATATCTCACAAGGCACACCGTACAAGTAATGACGCCAGATCTTCAAGGCATGAACAATGGCTGCTAACTCAAGATCATGGACATGATAATTCTTCTCATGTATCTTCAACTATTTGGACGCATAGGCAAGCACCCTAGTGTCCTGCATCAATACCACTCCAGGGCCAACTCTTGACGCATCACAATAGATAGTATAAGACCCCGAACCGGTAGGCAATATCAAAATTAAACTGGGGCTGTAGTCAGGGTTGTCTTAAGCTTCTGAAAGCTCACATCACACTCGTCCGTCCACTAGAACGGAGCACCCTTCTAGGTCAGTCTAGTCATAGGTGTTGCAATAGATGAAAACCCCTAAACAAATCGACGGTACTAACCCGCTAAGCCAAGAAAACTATGGATCTCTGTAGCTGAGGAAGGTCTGGGCCAACTCTGCATGGCCTCCACTTTCTTCGGATCCACCTAAATACCCTCTATCGAGACCACATGACCCAAGAATGCACGGAATCCAACCAAAACTCACATTTTGAGAACTTAGCATACAACTTCTTCTCTCTCAAGGTCTGGAGCACTGTCCTCAGGTGCTATTCATGCTCTCCCCCACTTCGGGAATACACCACAATTTCATCAATAAAAATGAACGGATCAAGATATGGCCAGAAAACACTATGCATCAGATGCATGAAGGCTGCTGGGGCATTAGTCAGCCCAAAAGACATAACAAGGAACTTGTAATGACTATACCGAGTCCTGAAGGCAGTCTTCGGGATATCTGGCTCCCGAATCTTCAACTGATGATAGCCCGAACGCAAGTCAATCTTAGAAAACACACAGGCACCCTACAACAGGTCGAACAGGTCATCAACATGAGGCAAAGGATAGCGGTTCTTCATTGTCACCTTATTCAATTGGCGGTAATCAATACACATGCGCATAAAACCATCCTTCTTCTTCACAAATAACACAAGAGCACCCCAAAGCGATACACTGGGCCGAATAAAACCCTTATCAAGTAATTCCTGTAATTTCTCCTTCAACTCCTTCAACTCAAGAGGAGCCATACGGTACGGAGGGATAGAAATGGGCTGAGTGCCCGACAATAAATCAATGCCAAAATCAATGTCTCTATCGGGTGGATTGCCCGGAAGATCAGCCAGAAACACATCAAGGAAATCCCGTACTACTGGGATTGAATCAACAAAAGGAGTATCCATATTGAAATCTCTCATATAAGATAAGTAAGCATCACAACCTTTCTCAACCATACGCTGAGCCTTAAGGAAAGAAATAACTCTGCTGGGAGTGTGACCTAAGGCACACATCCACTCAATACGTGGTACACCTGGCATGGCCAGTGTCACAATTTTGGCGTGACAATCAAGAATAGCATAATGGGCCGACAACCAGTCCATGCCCAAAATAATATCAAAATCAACCATTCTGAGCAATAATAAGTCGGCTCTGGTCTCAAAACCACCAAGAATAACCAAACATGACCAGTAAATACAGTCCACAATAAGAGAATCTCCCACAGGAGTAGAAACATAAACTAGGGAACTCAAAGAATCCCAAGGTACACCCAAATGCGGAGCAAATTAAGAGGACACATAATAATAAGTGAAGCCTGGATCGAATAGAACCAATGCATCTCTGTGACAGACCAAAATAATACCTGTGATGATAAAATCAGAGGCGGCGGCCTCAGTACGCCTGGAAGAGCATAATATCTGGCCTGGCCTCCCCCTCGAGGGCGACCTCTACCTCCCCAACCTCCACCTCTGGCTGGCTGTGCCGGTAGGGTAGCAACTGGTGCTGGGACCATAGTCTGAGAGCCCTGTAGGGCCTGCTGTGGCTGAGGAGTCTACGAAGGTACACCCCTCCTAAGTCTGGGTAATCCTTCACCATATGGCGTGTGTCACCACACTCAAAACAAGATCTGGGAGGACGTGGCGGCTGTGACTGGCTTGGGCCAGGTTTGCTGGACTGACCACTGGAAGCACCTCATGCAGGAGGCGCACTAGAGATTGGAGGTGCAAAATAAGCCTCTTAAGGCCTAGGTGGAGCTGGAATACCACTGGCTGCTGGAAGAGCTGAATGAACGGGGCGACCCATATGACCCCTACCATGACGACTTGCAGTTGGGGCACGGGCACCAGAATAATGGCCCGACTCTCGAGACCTCTTGACCTCCCTCTCCTCTCTGTCCCTAGCATGCATACCCTCAATCCTCCTAGCAATGCTCCCCACCTCCTGATAATATATATCCATCTCTAACTCACGAGCCATACTAGATCTGATGCTGGGAATAAGCCCCCCAATCAACTGGCCAACCTTCTCGCGAACCATAGAAACCAAGGCTGGTGCATGTCTAGCCAAGTCAATGTAACATATAGCATACTCCGAAATAGTCATAGTACCCTGGTGCAAATGCTCAAACTCCACATGCAAGGCATCCCAAAGACTCTAGTGGACATACTCCCTCGTGAACATATCCGAAAACTGAGCCCAAGTCAGGGAAGCTACCTCATCCGGACTGTCTAACTCATAAGCACGCCACCACTGATAGGCGGCTCCTCGAAGCTGGAAGGTAGTGAAGGATACCCCGCTCGATCCTCATATGCCTATAATACGGAGAATACGGTATCAATCCTCCAGAAATCCCAAGGCATCCTCTGATGCTAACCCACTGAATACAGGAGGGTTATATTTCTTGAACCTCTCAAGTCTCCGCTACTTATCCTCTGAAGTCGCTGCCATGTCCTCGGGCTGAACTGGTACTGCTGGCGGTGCATGAATAACCTCTAGGACCTTCTCAACCTGCACTCGATTCTCAGGAGTGCGGCCGGTAGGAGTCTGTACTCCTCCCCCGGCGTGGGATGTGGGTACAGTAAGGGTAAGCAACCATGCCTTTGCCAAAGTGGTGTACATGCTCATAAACTGTGCCAAAGTCTACTAGAGCGCTGGAGTAGTAGTGGCAGATGTATCAGGCATCTGGACTCCGGCTAGTACTGCTGGTGGTACCTCGGCAGTAGCCCACACGGGTGCTCTGGCTGAACCACGAGTGTGTCCTCAGCCTCTACCTTGACCCCGGCCTCTGATGGTTCCAGTAGGGGGCGTGGGTGCCTGGTCATCTCGAGTAGCACGTGCCCTCACCATCTGTGAGAGAATAGAAGACAGAAGTTTAGAATTGTGATATCAAAAATCTCGCACGACAAGGAAATCAAACGAAGTGAAATTTTCCTAATAATTACATAGCCTCTCGAGATAAGTACAGACATCTCCGTACCGATCAACGAGACTCTAATAAACCTACTTGTGATTCATGACTCCTATGAACCTAGAGCTCTGATACCAACTTGTCATGATCCCGGTTTTCCCTCATGAACCATCGTGACAACACCTAGTCCTTATGACTAGGTAAGCCTAAATTTGCGGAAAAGAAACCAAAATTTTTGGAAATAATCAACTTAAAACAGAAATAAGGAAAATAAACAGTGGTTAAATGTGCCACTCGGCATACACCATAATAAATTCTCAAAACCAATACATAAATCCAAGACCCAGAAACCCATGAATCACAAGCTAAGAAATACTACACAGCTCTAACTCCAAAATGTCTAACAAAATTGAAATGTAGAAGGGCTAATAATAAATAGCAGGAATAGAAAGAGACTCCTCAGTCTGCGGACGCAACAGATATACCTCGAAGTCTCTATAACAGTCGCCTCACTTCAAGGGTAGTAGGACTGAGTCAAAGTACCTGGATCTGCACATGAAAAACATGCACAGGAAGGGTATGAGTACACCACAACGGTACTCAGTAAGTGCCAAACGTAACCTCAGTTGGGTAGTGACGAGGAAGGTCATGGCCCTACTGAGGTTAAATAAGATACGGGATTAAACAGAATGAGTTAAATAATGTAATATGTAATACAAATCTGAAGGCAGCAACAACTACTACAAGGGCAAGTAAAAACACGGTAAGAGAATACAACTTTCGGTATTTCAAGCCTATACTAGCTACGGACCTCCAAAACACAATCCGAACACGTTCCTAACCACAAAATCGCAGCCCAGTGCATTCTTCCTCTATCTCAGTTTTCTTTTGATTCAGTATGTAGTAGGGGATTAGACTCTAGACTTTTAGTATCATTTTAGATGCTCATGACTGGTGACACCCCGATGTAGGACTGTATTGGTTTATTTTATTTCCGCAACTTATATTGTTATATTTGTTTATATTAAAGACTTTGGTTTATTATTTTAACTGCTTAAGGTGAATCGGAAATGTGTCGGTTGGCCTTGTCTTCATGAGAGGCGCCATCACGACCCAGTTTGGGTTTAGGGTCGTGACACTATAACATTATAATGTTACTATAACTATGACTTTAGATTTGCACAATATCACCTAGATGATTCAACAAGATAGGAGTCAAATTATACTATTATGATATATTGTATACTATTACATGATACTATTGTAGTATATTGCATATTATTACAATAGACCATCATAATATATTGAATACTATAACAATATATTGTTGCAATATATTTATATATTCCAACAATACATATACATACATATATAAATATATATACATACATACATATATATATATATATATATATATATATATATATATATATTTCTTTGATACTTACCATTGCAGTATATTATATACTATGACAGTATATTATTGTGGTATCGCTATATAATCCTACAACATATTGTATACCGTAATAGTATATTGTCGGGTAATTGTATTTTTCTTCAATTTTCAGCTGAAATAATTCAATCTCAATCACATCAAATCAACTCTAAATACGATCAAATTTCAGTATGAACTTTCAGAAGGTATTATAAGTAATATTTAATAATACCCACTTTGAATCAAACAAGAAATTTTTAAAATAAAAATTTTAAATTCAAGAGCTTCAAGCCCAACAATGGCAGATATTCAAGTCAAAATTGTATGGCGTAGCCAGTTTTACGGTTGGCTATTGAACAATAGCCACCGATCTAAATGTAATCGATTTCTAGGCATTTTAACTTAAGATATATTGGAAAATGCCACAACTGCCCTTGACCGTTTTAACATACCGTTTAGTAACTTTTAATCGCCTTTCTCTTTGTTTTTATAGCATTGTACGGATTTTGCTTTCCTGAGAAAGCACATTTCTTTGTATCTTGTATGGGTTATGTCCAATTTTCTTTAAAATTGTGGGTGAGTTTTGTTTTTTTACATTAATGTGTTTGAATTTTCGTTATTATTGTTGGTTGTTTAGGTTTAATTTTGATTTTCGTACCGTTAGGGTTTAAATATTTATTGTATTTTAACTTTTACGATATTTCTCTGTTCATTAGTTCGTCTTATTTATGGAAATTTTGTCACTTTGGTAATTTCTTTTTTAGTTTTTTTCTAGTCTCTATATATTAGGTTTAAGTTTCAAGTATTTTCTTGTTTCATATGCATTTTAGATTTCTTCCGTTCTTGTCAAATTTTGATATAGTTGAGTTTTATTTCATTCAATTATATTTTACGGGACGTATGCTGTGTGCGAATAATAGACGTCTAATGTGTCGATTTTGATTATGTTTTTTGTTTATTAAATTTAGTAAAATTTTGTCTAGTATATTATATTGAAAGTGTGTCGCGTGAATGTTTATCTTCCAGTGTGTTATACTGGATGAATATTATAATATAATTGAATTTTGTTTCATCCCATTATATTTTATGGGACATCTGTTGTATGCGAATAGTAGACGTCTAATGTGTGCGTTTTGATTATGTTTTTTGTTTATTATATTTAGTAAAATTTTCTCTAGTATATTATACTGGAAGTCTGTCTTGTAAATGTTTATCTTTCAGTATGTTATACTGGATGAATATTATAATATAGTTGAGTTTTGTTTCATTCCATTATATTTTACGGGACGTTTGCAATGTGTGAATAGTAGACGTCTATTGTGTGGGTTTTGATTATATTTTTTGTTTACTAAATTTAGTAAAATTTTGTCCAGTATATTATACTGGAAGTCTGCCTTGTGAATGTTTATCTTCCAGTATGTTATACTGGATGAATATTATAATATAGTTGAGACTTGTTTCATACCAGTATATTTTACGGGACGTCTGCTGTGTGTAAGATTTACTCCAGTTTTTTTATATTGGACGAGTTCTGTTTATACTAAAATTTTATTTTATTTTTCATTACTGTTTTTTGAGTAATTATTTGTCTTCTTTTTTATATTACGATCTTTGTTACGGTATATAATCCTTAAGCTTTTTGTCTAGTATGTCATACTGGATGATTATTATACTTTGCTTTTTGATTATATTTCTTCTCTATACCCCAATATTTGTTTCTGGAGTTTCATATCTTCTAATTTATTACGATCTTGTATATTATTCTGGATGACTGCAATCTGTAGACTTTGTTGTCCTGTTCATTTTACTAGACGAATTCTGTTGGTAAATGCCACACCACTAGACTCCAGAATCCATGTAGTACGGAGCATCCGCTGACACCTGTCAAGAAAACCCTGGGCATCCTCGCCCTCAGCACCATTGAATGTCGGAGGCTGGAGTCTACCAAACCTTTCAAGGCGACGCTGCTCATCCTCAGGCAGAGCTGGAACCCTGAACTTCTGCACTGGTGTAACTGGATGAGCTGGAGGTGCCTCTGGATTATGTAATCCCTACACTACCTGCTCAGGTGTGCGAGCAACAGGGGTCTAATTGCCTCCCCCAGCCTGCGAAGTAGCTGCTACTGTGGTGGCTGAAACTGCCTGAGCCAAGCCAGTGCAAACTGTCAAAATATGAGCCAAGGCCTCCTGAAGACCCGAAATCATGATGGGCACACCTGGTGCCTGAACTAGTATTGCTGGAGCCTGATCCTGAGCTGTGGAAACTGGTAGATCAACAGGCGCTGCCCCTGCTGCAATGCCTCTGCCACGACCATGACTACGTCCACAGCCTCTGGTGGTCTCAATGGGTGGTACTACTGGTCGTTCGCCACGTCCGGTAGCTCGTGTCTTCACCATCTGTGAGAGAATAAAATAAAGAGAAGTTTAGTACTCGGATCAACAAGTTCGAACGACAAGAATTTCAAGAATGTGAAGTTTTCCTAAAGGTTCTGCAGCCTCCCAAGGATAAGTACAGACGTCTCTGCACCGATCCATTAGACTTTACTAAACCAGCTCATGACTCGTGAGACCTAGTAACCTAGACTCTGATACCAACTTGTCACGAACCAATTCCCGAACCCGGCAGTGATGGCGCCTCTCGCGAAGACAAGGCCAGCCAGAACAGTGCAAACACCTCTTTTAGAGAATTAATTGACATTAACAAATCCAAAACGTGTTTAAGATAGCCATAAATATGGAAACAACAATAATAACTAGGGAACCATCCCGACGCAGCCCAAACCGGGGTGTCACAAGTCATGAGCTACTACAGAGTTTACTATAAGTCTACAAAGTATGAAATCCAAAACAATAGTCTGATAAAACTTAAATGGTAGGGGATAGCGGAGACAAGGGGCTGCGGACGTCAATAGCTACCTCGTAACTCCAAATAGCTGCCTGGTCTGGAAGGAATCAGCGCTTGGGTGTAGACTCTGCTATGCCTGAATCTGCACATATGATATAAGGAGTAATGTGAGTACTCCGACCTAGTGAGTAATAATGATAAGTAATGGATGAAAGCATGCAAACACATAAAGGCACAAACCAATTCTATATCAGACAGTAAAATCACTTAAAGCAGTAAAACCGTGAAGAATCAAATGAAATCTCCTTTTAAAGACAGGTAAATCAGGTAAAACAACAAGTAAATAGTAAGTAGAAATCTACCCCTCGGGCCCAGTATCAATCGCTCAGCATAGTATCAGCCCCTCGGGCTCAGTATCAGTCACTCAGCATACTATCAGACCCCCGGGCTCAGTATCAAATCATATGGGTACCACGCTCACTGTGGGTGTACAGACTTCGCAGGGGCCCCTTACGGCCCAAGCGCTATATCAAGCTACCTCGTGGCATCATCACTCGGCACTTGGCCTCACATCACTCGGCCTCCCATCACTCAAGCCACCTCGTGGCATATAAAGCATCTCATATCACTCAACATATCCTCACATATGGCCCTTGGCCTCACTCAGTCCAGAAATCATCACAAGCCCCTGGGGCATCAGTAAAACAGTAGTGCTCAGCCCAAACAACATTTGGAAATATCATTTAAATCACAAAATTCAATTAAGAGTGGCCGAGTTTGTAAAGCAGTATTAATCGATAGGACTGAGTTCAAATAATATATCAAAATGGTGAGGAAATAGTGTTAAAAGTCTACGAAGGATCAAATAGTCGGCAAGAAGCCCAAAATATGGCAATAAACCCAAATCATGTTGATAACAAACATATCTCAGTCAAATACACGGTAAAAACATCAATCGGGACGGACCAAGTCACAATCCCCAATAGTAGATAACCCCGCTCGTCATTAAGCGCGTGTTCCACCTTAATATAGCACTACGTTGTGCAATCCGGGGTTTTAAACCCTCAGGACATCATTTACTATCATTACTCACCTCAAGCTGGCCAAATCTCTAGCTCGCTATGCCCTTGCCTCTCAAATTGGCCTCCTCACGCGTCGAATCTGACCAAAACCACAACGAATACATCACAATAGGCTAAGGGAATATAACCCAATCGAAAAGAATCGAAAAATAGCAAAGATCTCAAAATTGACAAAACCCGAGCCCCCGGCCTACTTCTTAAAATTCAGAAATTTTCACATCAACGGACTCCTTATCTTGCCACGAGTCTATACATATCAAAAACTCCCAAATCCGAGCTCAAATGTCCCATCAAAACCCAAGCCCTAGTTCTTCCCCCTTTTTGATAAATTTTCATGAATTTCTAGGTTGATTCTACAATTAAATCATGTTTTTAAGTCATAGAACTCACCTCCAATCAATCCCAGTCGAAAACCTCTTCAATTCCCGTCCAAAAGCTCTCAAGGATGCTAAAAAATGGTGGAAAAATAACTTAGCTCGCGGAACAAAAAAATAGAATTTAAAACCCTTCTGCCCAGCACATTACCGCATCTGCGGTGAGCTTTCTGCTTCTGCGACTTCTGCTTCTGCGGAGCTTCACTTAATGCCCAGGACCGCTTCTGCTGTCAAAATCTGCACCTGCGGATTCCACTTCTGCGGACAACTATTCGCTTCTACGAAAATTCCTCTATGACCAACATCCGCTTCTGCGATGCCATTGCCGCATCTGCGAGACCGCATCTGCGGTTCCAATTCCGTAGATGCGAAAATACCAGAACCAAAAATTTTTGTAATATTACAAGTCCAAAATTCATCCCGATAGCCATCCGAAATCACCCCGAGGCCCCCGGCACCTCACCCAAAATTGTCAACCCATCCTAAAACATCATTCAAACTTGCTCCAATCATCAAAACACCTCAAACAACACCAAAACCATTAAATTACATCGGATTCAAGCCTATGTTCTTCTAAAACTTCCGAAACTCGCATTTGATAAAAAACCCAACTAAAACACCTCCGAATGACCTGAAATTTTGCACACACATCCCAAATCACCTAACGAAGCTACAACAACTCTCGGAATTCCATTCTGACCCTCGGATCAAAATATCACCCATCAACCAGAATTCGCCAAAATACTAACTTCGTCAATTCAAGCCTAATTCTACACCGGACCTCCAAAATTACTTCTGATCACGCTCTTAAGTCACAAATCATCCCTCGAAGCTAACCGAATCACCAGAAATTACATCCGAGCCCTATAACTCATAAGTCAACATTCGGTTGACTTTTCCAAACCAAACCTTCCTTAAAGAGACTAAGTTTCTCATTTCCTACCAAAACCTCTCCAAACCAACTCGATCACATAAGATACGGATAATGAAGCATAAAGAAGCTAAAAATGGGGGAAACAAAGCAATAACTCATGAGACGACGGGTCAGGTCGTCACACACTTATTTGTAGTAATCCTAGATAGTCCGTGGATGTTGTGACACTAGCTCCTGGTTAGAGGCATGAGTTGGTCTTCAGGGTATTTTGTTTTTATATTTTATTTAAGACTTTCGCTAAATTTCATATTTCGTTGTTATTTCATTGTTTATTTCTCTGTTAATTTAATTGGTTAAAAAGGAATTAAAAACAAAAGAGTTAATGATTTCTAAGACCGTGGCTTGCTTAGCTTCTGTGAGTAGGCGCCATCCCGACTCTCGAGGGTGGGAAATCTGGTACGTAACATTTTAAATGCCAACTAGCATTACGAACTCTTTTTTCTCTACCAAGCAATTCTTCTATTACATTCGAACTTTGTCCAATCTGTTGTACTTGTCCTCCGAGAACTTCTTTTTCTTTATAGGAAGCAACTTTTAGTTTTTCATTTTCTCCTTCTACCTCCTTTATATTTTTTATTTCAGGTTTCAATGTTGGATGCAGATCAGAATTATCATCCAAATAAGCAACAAGCTTAGCAATTTTAAGAGGAGAAACATAAACTCCCTCATCCACACTTGAATATAAAATAATATTTTTATAAAAATTATTTTTTTGTATATCAGCAGCAACAGATTATTCAGTAGGGTCGCGATCAACAATAGCACTAATGTTGGTAGGTTCATGATCCATCACATTACAACTTGATTCACTTGGTTGAGTCAAAATATTAAAATTAGGGCACGAATCCACAAATTTCTTCTTTCTTTTTCTAGTATACAATTTTTCCCTGCTTCAATTAAACAAAAAAGCAATGGAGAGGTTAATGTCTATTATAACATTTTACAACTGTTAAATAAGACAATAAAACTGCACACACTAACCTGCTGAATCTTTTCAATAATTTCATGAACAACAAGAGGGGCTTTTTCATTCAACATCCTTTCAATTCCTTCCAAATTACCTTTACTTTCTTGCATGCATAAATCAGAAAAAGTTGCCAGACCAGTAGACTCAAGTTCCCTTTCTTTTGGTCCAGATGGTGAATTCACGTTTACTATAGGAGTATGTTGTTCCACTTTAGGTGAATCCAAAATTATATTTCCTTGTTGAATATCGCAAAAAATAGCTTCAACATCTGTACCTCCTGTTACAGCATCTGTTCCACTTCCCTGAGAGATTGCAAGTATGTTATTTTGCAAAATATTTTGACTGGACTGTGGTGACCATGTGTCATATGTCACATCATTTATTTTTCTAATAATAGAATCAATATCACTATGATCAGTCTCATCTGGACAACAATCTGCTCTTTCTTCATTACAAAAAGGACCTTTCACTACATCTGTACCACTTAGTTAAGCTTGGTCACTACATTTCTTATTTTGTGCATCATGGAGTGATTGAATATCCATGGCTGGTAGCATTGATGACACAACTCCACTATTTTCCTTATTATCTTTGCTGCACTATGGTGTTGAAAGTTGATATGTTCCATTAACTATTTTTTGCATGATAGCAGCAACATCCGTACCGGTTGACTGAACTTCATTAGGTGCACTAAATTTTATTCTTTCTTCATCACAAGGAATTTTCAATGAATTTCCATCACCTGCTGCTTGTTCATTAGTATTATCTTCATCACAACAAATTTTCACTAAACCTCCAACAATTGATGCTGGTTCATCAGTATCCTTATTATTTTGCACTCCTTGAATGGATTCAATATCCATGACTAATAGAATTAACAATGCAGCTGCGGTATTTTGCAAAATATTTTCACTGCTCTGTGGTGTAGAAATATTATATGTCCCATCAACTATTTTCTCCATGATAGCATCAACATCTGTACCAGTTGAAATAACTTGATCAGGTGCACTATATTCCACTCTTTCTTCCTCACAAGAACTTTTGATTGAAATTCCATCATTTGTTGCATGTTCATTCATAGTATCTTCATCACAATAACCTTTCACTAAACCTCCAACAACTAGTGCAGCTTCATCTATCACTGTTTCAACATTCATGACTGATGGAATTAACAATCCAGCTGCGGTTTTGCAAAATCTTTTCACTGGACTGTACTGTAGAAAGCTCTTGTTTCCCATCAGCTATGTCATCCATCATAGCTTCAACATCTTTACCAGCTGTCACAAAAGGTTCAACTGCATTTCATTCCTGTCTTTATTTCATGACAAGGACCTTCGAATAAAATTCCACTGGCTGTTACAACTTCTTCAGTAACTTGCGCTCCTTGAACTGAATCAATATCCATGGCTAATGGTATTGAATCAAAATGTGCTCGACATTAATTATCAGTTTCTTAATTTGCCTCTTCACGGACGGACTCAATATCCATTATTGGTGCCATTGAATTAGAAGGTCCTGCATCCTCAAACTCCTTATTTAACTGTTCATTCTGTTTTGGTAACTCAACATCTTCCTCTTGTTCATCTAGTTTGTCACCCAACAAATGAGCAAAATCTCTTTCAGAATAATTCTCTCCATCAATATAATCTCCTTGTTCATTACTTTCACTATTTTGATGTTCACCACTTTTGTCATGTTTTTCATTTGAAAATCTGGAAGAATCTTGTAATTCATTTTTTTCATCTTCATCATTCAACAAGCCATCATGATATTTCTTTCCTTTTTTAACATTTTGAAAACTTTAGAACAACATCAAGCTTCTGATTAATAACCTGCAACAATGAATATAATATATTATTCTATGAACAAAATCAATACTAAAATAAATTACCAAACTAGTTAATTACCTTAACAGAATTCTTTACATGTTTCTTCATCTTTTTTTGATTATCTTTAATATTTTTCTTCATCTTTATTTTAAATTTAACATAATCTGCATGTACAATGTCTTCAACTTTGGCAGATACCCTCTGAAAAGAAAAGAAAAATGGTAAGAATTTCAGCATCATAACACATAAACATTCTTATCAAGTGTAAGCACAATTCAAGAAGGGTAGCATATAATTTTGTACAGTAATAGTCTAGATAGAACTCATCCAGTATAACATACTGGATGACAAGCATACACATAGCAGACTTCCTTTAAAATATACTGGAATCAAACATAACTCAACAATTATCCAGTATAACATACTGGAAAATAAACACTGAGAGAACAGACTTTCAGTATAATATACTGGACAATAATCTTAAACACGGCAAACTTCTATTAAAAGGTATAGGAGTCAAACAAAACTCAACTATATATTAATAATCATCCAGTATAACATACTGAAAGACAATCATTAACAGGATAGACTCCAAGTATAATATACTTGCTTCAAGTATAGTATTATACTACACAAGTATAATGTATGACTATATTAAACTCATAAAGGATACTAAAAAGATTGAGCTTTATAATCATCCAGTCATTATACTGCTCTAGTAAATTATACTAATTGAGTATATTCCACTACCATTAGAAAACCTAGAAAATAATTCTTCTGAGAAACAACTCCCAGAATAATTTACAGCAAATATAATTTTAAATACAACTTATTAGAACATAAATCTAGTATACGATAGTAGAGATTAATGAAAAGCAAGACTAAATAAAATCGAACAAACGACTACTTACATTGACAATGTCGCTAACATTAACTTTTGATGAAGGTTGGAGAAGATATGATTGATTCACCTTGAAAACCTTAAAGTTCTATAAATTAAACGGAAAGATCAATAATTAGACTAAAACAAAATATATGAGCAAGGGTATATATTAAAAATTCACATACTATTAACTTACACTTGCTTTAGTAAAGAAATCATTGAAAAGTGTGTCATATTTTGGACATCCAATGCTGGAGTAAGACAACATCCTAATTGGCCCCCGATCCTCATATTTTGAAAATTGACAGAAATTATTAAAGACTTCCATTGTCCATACATTAAACAAAAATGGGAATCCAAGTGCCTTATAAGATGCGATCCTACCAATTGTTTTCTTTTTCACTTACTTAGTTGATAGAAGATGAGACAAATAATCAATAAACTCTTCAAAGCAGAAACTGCCCCATGGAAAAGAAGCACAAAGTTCTACGTCGTCTATGATTTTCATACAACGATCACTTATATTTCTACTATGCTCTTTACCCAAAAGAACAACTTCTAATATATAAATCTCAGCAAGCATTACTGCATTTTCATCGCAGACCTCAACATCTTCCAGCTCATAGATCATCCCGTGCTCCATCTATTCAGGGCTCTTCTATACTGAGTGCATCTTCTAGCCACTCCGGTGCGAGGGGTTCCCTTCAATACCCATCTCCAGCTCCCCAACACTTAAATCATCTACTGCACCAACACAAAGTCGAGAACACTTTTTCATAAAATTATACAAATTATGTACCTTTAAACCCTTCTTAACATCAAAGAAATACCGTTCCTTCAAACGGTTGTCTCTATCATCAACTAAACTATAATCAGATGCCTCAATCTTCAGCCCGGTAATAGAATGGAAATCATCTTCTGTAAATGCTACGTCATTCCCAAAAACTATAAAAACTATTTTGGTTTTATCCTTGTAAAATACTTGGGAAAGCAACATAGAGTGAGTCAACTTCCCAGAATGACCCTCCTCATTCAATTCTAAAAATTTCCCAAATACACCGTTCTTTAATTGATCCATTTGAGTTCCACACAAAAACGACGAAATAATTTTCTTAAAATTTTGATCGCCTTTCCAATAATATTCAGTAGAAAACTACTGTTTAATGTCATAAAATCTATCTCCCTCCTAAAATCAAAATACAACACATATAAGCAACATTTCATATAATTTTAAGATAAAAACAACAACATTTCAGAAATATGTACCTTCAATATCCTATTTGAAGATTCCATTTCTATAAAATCATGAGGAAAAAAACATATTAAAAATTATATAAGTAAGCACAATCAAAATCCAGTATATATATGAGAAATAAATTATAAACTTTCAGTTTACTGGGGCTGCCTTCACTTGGTGGGAGGTGTACGAGAGGAGTAGGCCGGCTGGTGCAACACCTTTGACTTGGCAAGAGTTCTCCACTCTATTCTTAGAGAAGTACGTACCGCAGTCCCGCATAGAGGAGCTGCGCAGGCAGTTTGAGTTGCTATGGCAGGGAGATATGATTCTGTCTCAGTATGAGATGAGATTTTTAGAGTTCGCTCGTCATGCCGTTTGGATGGTACCGTCGGATCGTGAGCGGATCAGGAGATTTGTTGATGGCCTTAACTACCATCTCCGTGTTCTTATGTCTAGAGAGAGATTATTGGGTGCTTCATTCGAAAAGGTGGTTGATATAGCTCAAGAGATTGAGGCGGTTCGTCGTCAGGATCGAGAGGAGAGGGAGACTAAGAGGCCTCAAGGTTCTGGCAGTTACAGTGGCGCTCCTTCGAGGGGCCAGTTCTAGCAGGGTAGGGGTCGTTCTTTCAGGCCTGCTCAGTTGGCCCATCCCGAGTATCGTGGGGCATCTTTAGGTCGTGATTATCATGGTTCTCAGCAGGGTCAGCCTTCACTCAGTGCTCTTCCAGCACAGAGTTCATCTCGTGCCCTGTCTGTTCAGGGTTCTTCTAGGCCGAGTGCGTCAGCTAGTCACTCTGGTGCGAGGGGTTCCCTTCAGTCCCATTCTCCATCACCTGGGAGTTATTTTGAGCGTGGAGAGTTTGGAGATATGTGGAGGCAGTGTCCTCATCGTGCTGCTAGCTCATCTCAGCAGAGGGGTCAGCCCTCATCTTCTGGTCTAGTTTCTTGAGCACCCACCCTACTAGCTAGGGGTGAGGATCAGGCAGCCAGGGGTTTCCCCAGAGGTGGAGGTCGATCAGGCGGTGGTCAGGCTCATTTTTATGCTATCCTAGGCAGGACAAATGCCATTGCTTAAGATGTTGTCATTACAGGTATTATTTCAGTCTGCCACAGGGATGCCTCAGTCTTATTTGATCCCGGTTCCACCTATTCTTATGTGTCCTCATATTTTTCTCATCATTTGGGTACGTCTCGATGGTGTCTTACTTTACCTGTTTATGTATCTACCCCGGTGGGTGATACTATTATTGTAGCCCATGTGTACCGGTCATGTTTGGTGACTATTGTGGGTCTGGACACCCGAGTCGATCTATTGTTATTGAGCATGGTGGATTTTGACGTTATTTTGGGCATGGACTATTTATCTCCATGTCATGCTATTCTAGACTGTCATGCTAAGACAGTCACTTTGGCTATACCGGGTGTACCGAGGATTGAGTGGCGTGGTATGACTGATTATGTTCCTAGTAGAGTGATTTCATTCTTAAAGGCCCAGCATATGGTTGGGAAGGGTTGCCTTTCATATTTGGCGTTTGTGAGGGATGTTGGAGCCGAGACTCCTAGCATTGATTATGTTCTAGTTGTGAGGGAGTTTCCCGATGTATTTCCTGCAGACCTGCCAGGCATGCCGCCGTACAGGGATATTGATTTTGGTATTGACCTGGTGCTGGGCACTCAGCGCATTTCCGTTTCGCCATATCATATGGCACCAACGGAGTTGAAAGAATTGAAGGATCAACTTCAGAAACTCCTAGATAAGGGGTTTATTCGGCCTAGTGTGTCACCGTGGGGTGCACCGGTTCTATTTATAAAGAAGAAGGATGGCACCATGAGAATGTGCATCGACTACAGGCAATTGAACAAAGTAACAGTGAAGAACAAGTATTCCTTGCCTCGCTTGATGATTTATTTGACCAGCTTCAGGGAGCGAGGGCGTTCTCCAAGATTGATCTCCGTTCGGGATATCACCAGTTAAAGATCAGGGATTTAGATATTATTAAGACTGCTTTTAGGACTAGAAATGGGCACTATGAGTTTCTTGTTATGTCTTTTGGGCTGACTAATGCCCCAGCGACGTTCATGCATTTGATGAACAGTGTATTTCAGCCTTATCTGGATTCGTTCGTTATTTTTTTTATTGATGATATTCTGGTGTACTCGCGCAGTCAGGAGGAACACGCACAACATTTGCGAGTTGTATTGTAGAGATTGAGGGATGAGAAGCTTTATGCAAAGTTCTCCAAGTGTGAGTTTTGGCTCAGTTCAGTAGCTTTCTTGGGACACGTGGTGTCCAGCGGGGGTATTCAGGTCGACCCGAAGAAGATAGAGATGGTTCAGAGTTGGCCCAGACCGTTCTCGGCCACAGAGATTCGTAGCTTCCTTGGTTTGGTAGGTTATTATTGCCGGTTTGTTCAGGGATTTTACTTTATAGCATTGCCCTTGACCAAGTTGACTCAGAAGGGTGCTCCATTTGTATGGTCGGACGAGTGTGAGGATAGCTTTCAAAAGCTCAAGATAGCTTTGACTACATCTCCAGTATTGGTCTTGCTATCAGCTTCAGGTTCTTATACTGTATATTGTGATGCTTCGAGACTTGGGATCGGATGTGTATTGATGCAGGAGGGTAGAGTTATTGCTTATGCTTCTCGTCAGTTGAAGCCCCACGAGAAGAACTACCTTGTTCATGATTTGGAGTTGGCTGCTATAGTTCATGCCTTGAAGATTTGGAGGCACTGCTTGTATGGCGTATCTTGTGAGGTATTCACCAATCATCGTTGTCTTCATCATTTGTTCAAGCAAAACGATCTTAATTTGAGGCAGCGGAGGTGGCTAAAGTTACTTAAGGACTATGATATTACCATTCTGTATCACCCGGGGAAGGCCAATGTAGTGGCCGATGCCTTGAGCCAAAAGGAAGTTAGTATGAGGAGTTTGGCATATATTTCAGTTGGGGAGAGGCCCTTTGCAGTTGATGTTCAGGCCTTGGCCAATCGGTTGGTGAGACTAGATATTTCGGAGCATAGTCGGGTGTTGGCATGTGTGGTTTCTCGGTCTTCCTTATAAGATCGCAGCAGAGAGCGCGAGTATGATGATCCGCATTTGCTTGTCCTTAAGGACAGGGTTCAGCATGATGATGCCAGAGACATGACCATTGGTGAGGATGGTGTGTTGAGGATGTAGGGCCAGATTTGTGTACCCAATGTGGATGGGCTTTGTTGATATTGGAGGAGGCCCATAGCTCGCGGTATTCCATTCATCTGGGTGCCGCAAAGATGTATCAGGATTTGAGGCAACACTATTGGTGGAGGAGAATGAAGAAGGATACTGTAGGGTTTGTGGCTCGGTGTCTCAACTGTCAGCAGGTAAAATATGAGCATCAGAGACCGGGTGGCATACTTCAGCGACTGATTATTCTCGAGTGGAAGTGGGAGAGAGTCACTATGGATTTTATGAGTGGTCTTCCTTGGACTTTGAAAAAGTTTGATTCGATTTGGGTGATTGTGGATCGGCTAACCAAGTCCGCGCACTTCATTCCGGTATGTACTACCTATTCTTCGGAGCGGCTGGCCGGGATCTTTATCCGGGAGATTGGTCGATTACATGGTGTTCCAGTGTCTATTATATCAGATAGAGGTACTCAGTTTACTTCTCAGTTCTGGAGGAATTTTCAGCAAGAGTTGGGTACACAAGTGGAGTTGAGCACAACATTTCATCCTCAGACAGACGGGCAGTCCGAGCGTACTATTCAGATATTGGAGGACATGTTGCGTGCCTATGTTATTGATTTTGGAGGTTCTTAGGATAAGTTTTTTCCGCTTGTAGAGTTTGCCAACAATAACAGTTATCAATCGAGCATTCAGATAGCTCCATATGAGGCGTTGTATGGGAGGTGTCACACCTCCTTTTTCTACTACACCCCCCGAAGAGGGTATAATAAAGGGAGTTATTTCCAACTTGAAGTGACAATCGAAATGGGATCATTTATATTAAAAATCAGAGTCGCCACTTGGGATAATTTTTGGTGTCCCAAGTCACCGGTTAAAATCCCAAATCGAGGAAGAGTTTGACTCTGTATACAGTCTGCGAACACAGAAATTCAGGTAAGGAATTTTTTTAACCCGGGAGAAGGTGTTAGGCATTCCTGAGTTCCGTGGTTCTAGAACGGTCGCTTTGATCATACTTGGCTTGACTAAATTGTTTAATTACTGATTTTAGAACATATGTGCATTTACTTCTTTCACCGCTTTTAATTGAGAAAATTATCTTGAAACAGGTTACGCGTACGTATACCCATTTATTTGGCGCGTCAAAAATCATGTCACGCGAACGTGTCCACAATTAATAACGCTTTATTATTATTAAGAAATTTTGGGTCAAAGTTGCACGAACGCATACTCCGATTTTGTTTTTAAAATCGTAATTATGTTACGAGGACGTATACACAATCACAATTGTGTTTTAAACGGGCCCTAAAGGCTTTTCTACGAATATTGATTATCTTTAATATCTAGGCTATAAAGTTAATACGAGGGCCACACAATTATCACTTTATTTGGCGTGGCTTACTCCAAATTATTTAACTTAAGGGGTTTCTACATATCATGACCCAAATTCCCAAACCTGGTCGTGATGGCGCCTCTCCTGAAGACAAGGCCATCCAACTAACCCAAATCGCCTTTCTAACAATTCTTAAACATAACGAACAGAAAATGCAGCTTAAATGAGGTTGTCACAAGTCACGAGCATCTAAGATGTAGGAACACAACTACATAGTCAACTATATATATAAAATGAAATCTGAAGTTCAAGATGAAATCTGGTGCCGCGAACGCTGGCGGTCACCTTGCTCGGCTACAATAGAAATACCTTCAATCTGCTAACAACCTGCTACCGGGTGATCAATACCTGCAACTGCACGC
>MU706271.1:80908-143379 GCA_026770625.1 Nicotiana glauca
GGTGCTCTACCCCACGCTCATACCTGGCGTGCAAGTCACCACAATACAGCACTATGATGTGCAAGTCCGGGGTTTCAAACCCTCAGGACATCATTTACAAGTATTACCTACCTCGAACCGGCGAATTCTCTAGCCCGCGACGCCTTTTCCCCTCAAACCGGCCTCCACGCGTGTCAAATCTAACCAAAATCAGGGCAAATATATCACAATATGCTATTGGGACATAACCCAATCAAAAGAACTCGAAAAATACTCAAAAACACTAAATTGGCAAAACCCGAGCCCCGGGCCCGCTTCTCAAAAAATTACGAAATTCATATTTTCGGAATCCTCGTCTCGCCGAACTCCCAATCCGGACAATAAGTGGTCCCTCAAATCCCAATTTTAGAGTTTTTGCTCCAAGCCCTAATTTCTTAGAATTTTGCAATGTTTTCATGAATTTAAAGCATGATTCTTCAATAAAAGCATGTATTTAACTCATAAAACTTACCTCTGATCGATTCCCAGTAAAAAATCTTCAAAACCCTCGACAAAAGCTACCAAGCTCGCCCAAAAATGGAGGAAATGAGCTTGGGTTCGCGACTGAAATGCTTTTAACATTCTGTCCGGACCACTGTAGCTCCTTCTATGCGATCGCATCGATCCCATTGCGATCGCATAGACCAAAAATTCCATGCCCTGAAAATCCTCTTACGCGATCGCACTGGCCAATCACCCAAACCTATGCGATCACAGACCCCTTTACGCGATCGCATAGAGCAAATCTAAGCCCCCTCCAATTCCTTATATGCGATCGCAGCCCCAAAATTGCGATCGCGATGAACAATTTTGCCCTGCAATTTCTGCTGCATTTTTCCAACTCAAAAATTCCCGTTAACCATCCGGAATCACCCCGAGGCCCTCGGGACATCAACCAAAAGCACAGATGTGTTCTATTACCTCATTCAAACTTGCTCGAATCATAAAATCACTATCGTTAACATCAAAATCATCCATTTTCATCAAATCAAAGACTTAAGTTTCTTAAAACTTCCGAATTGCATATTCGGTCAAAAACCCAACCAAACGACATCCGAATGACCTGAAAATTTGCAGACAAGTCCAAAATCACCTAACGAAGCTACTGCAACTCTCGGAATTCCATTCTGACTCCCGGATCAAAATATCACCTATCAACCGGAATCCGCCAAAATTCCAACTTCGCCAAAATAGGCTAACTTCTTCACCGGATCTCCAAAATTACTTCTGATTGTGCTCCTAAGCCTTAAATCATCACTCGGAGCTAACCGAATCATCAGAATTCAATTCCAAGCCCTCTAATTCACAAGTCAACATCCGATTGACTTTTCCAACTTAAGTCTTCTTAAAAGAGACTAAGTGTCTCATTTCTTATCAAAATTACTCCAATTAAATTCTAACACACCCAATGCCGATGAGGGGACATAAAGCAACACAATAAGGGGGAAATAGGGCGATAATACCTGAGACGACGGGTCGGGTCGTCACACTACATTAATTTATGGAGGCCATACATTATTAGATATTGCGATATGGCTAATTCCAATTATCCCAAAAGGGCTGATTAATTGACTAAGGGACACAGGGACTGCTGGGTCATTGGTTATAAGAAGATCAGATCAAAGGATTTGGGCCAGTTAATGGAATGAGCCTGGCCCAGTGAGAAAATAACATATGGCAAGTACTGCCATACTCAACGACTAAACTTCAGAGCTTTGGGCCCATACTGAGCCCAAATTGGACAAATAAGAGAACCTCAATGTCCAACCTCAGATCGAGTCCTTGCAATGCATGAATTGTCAAATTTGCACTCGAACTTGCAGATCAAATTACTTTACACACACCCAACAATTAACGATTTAAAATCCACAAATTGAACCATTCATGACACTAAACCTAATTGTTCAAATCAAAAGTTAAAATCACTGTATGAAAGCTAAAAGTGACCAGTGGCCTCACATACTCTAAATCCCCACACTGTAACTCATCACTTAATTGCCAAACTTAAAAGGGAAGGGTCAATAGACAACAATGCTATTATTAAGCTTACAATTCAAAACAAACTTAACTAAAACCTAAAAATTAATCAGTATCCATGCCTCTAATTCGTTCATTAGCACAAACTCAATACTTGAGAACAAAGCTAAAGATGAAACACACAAGGCAAGGATCCAATGCTAATTTTAAAAAAAATAGTAACGTGATTATGAGAAAACAATTTCACTAAGCTAACATGATCTAAATCTCAACTGCAACCCATAAATATACCTATCAACAAGCTAATCAAGACATTTCTAATGTTGGATATTACATCATACCCGTAGGTAAAGAGAATAGATAAGATTCAATAGCTGCATTTCTTATTTCAAACTCAAATCCCAACTTCGAATACATTTAGGTGATGACCATGGCATTAGTGGGAATACCTGGAAAGTGAGATGAAACAAACTGCAAGAGGTCAGTAGCCAAACAGCAAGGCAACATAACCTAGCAACCCAGAATTTCAACAAAATCAGACTTGAAAAAGACGAGGGAGGAGGTGCAACAATCAAAAATGAAAATCACTCAATCAAATGATAATTCTATAAACTTCAAACCAACTCAAAACCAAATTCCATCTACCTCACACACCTAATGGACCAAGGATTGTTTCAGTAAGGTTGAAATTAGGAAGCCAAAGAAGAAAATCAATGGAATAGTTAAAACTTTTGGCCATTCTCTCTTCTCTATTTTCAGCTCCCAGAAAGTACCCCTTTAGCCTCAAGTAACAATGCCTTTATAGGCAAGTTACTAGGGCAGCAAATACAAGCCAGGTTTTGCCCTTTAGAACCCATTTAATTTTCCTTTTGCTAGTTAGTCCCCCATTTTCTGACTTGGTGTCCAAGTAAAAGCCACTACAATTCTAAAATTCAATAAAAATCCCCACCCAGCTTCCTAGAAGCTTCTATTTCAGTTACAATGAGATTTCCTTACCCCAATTTCCTAAACTACCCCCATAAAGCACTGAAATTACACTCAGCAACTCATACGGGTCAAGTTGTCCCAAAGGCCTGATTTGATACGGGTTAGTAACCCAAGTTCAATTTCTTCTTAGGCTTCTTATTTCTCAGAATCCAATTAAAATCAAACGAGGATTCCCAATTTTGAGAAGTTACCCAAACTTTCCTAAAAGAAGAAACCCGACAATTTTTCAAATGTAAACAATCAACGACAAGGGTGCATGAATCAGTCCACATAGCAAGAAATTAACTAAATTCGCACCTAATTAGATTAACTAGGTGGGAATGTTGAACCAGAAACTTAGCCGAAATTTTGACAATATTAAAGAAGTCACAGAAATTGATTTCATGACGAAGAAGAAAGAAAGAATGGAAGGAAAACAAATGATGGTTAGAAAGATAAACTTGATTTCAGAAGGTAAATCACCTTTCCAAACAGATTATTATAAGATATAAGTTGAAGAAAAGGATAAAGTAAGAGGATAAGGTATTGAAAAAAGGAAAACACAAATGGGAACAAGGACTTACCAAATCAAACCATCGAAGCCGGACGGGGACAATGAACTCAAACAACCTTATGTTGATCCCAGACCTCAGAGTTTGATAGAAAGGCACTCCATGATCGTACATGTTACCAGGCTTGACGAGAAATGACTTCCGAGTATTTTAAGGGTAAAACTTGGATTCCAGATTCAAAGAGTTTGGAGTGGATTCGAGGGTAATGGGTTGGGTATTTGGGATGGGGAGATGGAGAGGGTTCTGGGGTATCGATTTGGGGTCGTTTGGAGTGGTCTATGGCGTCGCTGCTGGGCTCAAAGCAGTAGGGAAAGAGGGTGATGGGTTAGGGTTCTTGGAGCGGTGAGGGGCATGAGCAAAGAGAAGGGTCTGTTTGGACATGAACTGAACTCCACTTTAGGACATATTAATTAGAACGATAGATGCAACCCCCACCGTTGGATGAGCTAAAATCAAAGGTCCAGATCATCTTAAAACTCACTAACTCGAAACGACGCCGTCTGACGGGCTTAGGAGACTGTCTTCTGGACTGGGTATATGGGATTTGGGCCTGGGTCGAAATAGATTGAGGGGGTTTGTTTGGGCCTGGAAAAAAATGGGATGGTTTTGGCCCAGCTGAATCTCTTCTTCTTTTATATATTCCTTTTTCCTTTTAATTCTTGCTCTCTCTTTTGGCTAAAAATAAAAATTAACCTAGTATTGATTCCTAATCAAATTGCCTTATCAAATTAAACTAACTAACTCCAGATAACAATTGCCACCAATAATTAAGAACCAAATTAAAGGAAAAACTACCAAATTTAAAAAGTTAGAATTAAAAGTGCGAAATAACTATTTTTTATGATTTTTTCCAATTTTTAAAAAATAACTCAATTACATATTTAATCCTAGCATGTCAAAATTAACTCCTAAATTCAAATGCACATATTTTTGTATTTTTCATTAATTAAATAAAATAAACATGCGCACACAAATGCAAACAATTAACAAAAAATGCTACAAAAATCTACGAAATTGCAAACAAATGGAAAAATTATTTCGTTTTGAATTTATGGGAGTAATTCATATAGGAAAAAAATCACATGCTCACAGCTGCCTCTCTTTGCTCGGAAACACGCAGAATTTTCAGGCAAAGATAAAGTGAGCGGATACAAATAATTTTTGCCCATTTGAATACTCCGTGGGAAGTATTTTTGAAAGATTTGACCGCACCATGCTTCCGAGGTTGCCTACATATCCTGGGTTAAAAAGGAATCAAGTCAGTGTAGTTCAGGAATGTTTGGTAGCTGAGACTACCATGAAGCTGTGATTTCACTGTTGCTGCTGCTACTGCTTACTGAACCCCTTATTACATCATGTCAAAAATGAAAAAAAAGCTAGACTAGACAAAAATCCTATCTATATCTTCAAACTTGCTCTTGTGGTTCTTGTTGCATTGTTGACTTGTATTCTCCCGGTGATATCCTTTTGTTGCCGCCTTGAATTGTAATCTGAGATGTTTTCCCTTTTTCCAGGTGGATGCCTGACTGCCAACTTCACTTTTATATGTTTTTCCTTTCCCCAGGTGATGCCTGACTACTGAACTTGAATGTATTCCCCGCTCTCCAGGCGGGCTCATGATTGCTGAACTTGAAACGTATTCACATGCTTTCCAGGCGGGTTCCTGACTGCTAACTTGAAATGTATTCCCTGCTCTCCAGGTGGGCTACTGACTGCTGACTTAAAATGTATTCCCTGCTCTCCAGACGGGCTCCTGACTGCAGATTTGAAATGTATTCCCTGCTCTCCAGGCGGGCTCCTTATTTCTGAACTTGAAACGTATTCCATTGCTCTCCATGCGGATTCCTGACTGCTGACTTAAAATGTAATCCCTGCTTTCCAGGCGGGCTCCTGACTGCTGACTTGAAACGTATTCCCTGCTCTCCAGGCGAGCTCCTGACTACTGACTTGAAATGTATTCCCTGCTCTCCAGGCAAGCTCCTGACTGCTGACTTGAAATGTATTCCCTGCTCTCTAGGCGGGCTCCTGACTACTGACTTGAAATGTATTCCCTACTCTCCAGGCGGGCTCCTGACTGCTAAACTTGAAATGTATTCCCTGCTCTGCAGACGGGCTCCTGACTTCTAAACATGAAATTTATTCCCTACTCTCTAGGCGGGCTCCTGACATCAACAAAATAGACAAAAACAAAGAAAATTTTCTGCCCCAGTTTGGGTATCTGGGAACATATGTAAGTGTAAAACAAACCACATTACCTAATATCAATAAGAACTTGAAAGCTAAAACTTGAATTGTACTCCTCTGTTTCCAGGCGGGCTCCTGACTGCTGACTTGAAATGTATTCCCTGCTTTTCAGGCGGGCCCCTGACTGCTGACTTGAATGTATTCCCTACTCTCCAGGCAGGCTCCTGACTGCTGACTTGAATGTATTCCCTCCTCTCCAGGCAGGCTCCTGACTACTGACTTGAAATGTATTCCCTGTTCTCCAGGTGGGCTCCTTACTGCTGACTTGAAATGTATTCGCTGTTCTCCAGGTGGGCTCCTGACTGCTGACTTGAAATGTATTCCTTGTTCTCCAGGTGGGCTCCTTACTGCTGACTTGAAATATATTCCCTGTTCTTCAGGTGGGCTCCTGACTGCTGATTTGAAATGTATTCCCTGTTCTCCAGGTGGGCTCCTGACTTCAACAAAATAGATAAAACAAAGAAAATTTTCTTCCCCAGTTTGGGTATCCGGATACATATGTAAGTGTAAAATGAACCACATTACCAAATATCAATAAAACTTGGAAGCTAAAACTTGAATTGTATTCCCCTGTTTTCCAGGCAGGCTCCTGACTGCTGACTTGAAATATATTCCCTGCTCTCCAGGCGGGCTCCTGGTTGCTGAACTTGAATGTATTCCCTGCTCTCCAGGCGGGTTCCTGACTTCAACTTGAAATGTATTCCATGTTCTCTATGTAGGCTCCTGACTGCTGACTTGAAATGTATTCCCTGTTCTCCAGGTGGGCTCCTGAAAGCTGACTTGAAATGTATTCCGTGTTCTCCAGATGGGCTCCTGACTTCAACAAAACAGATAAAACAAAGAAAATTTTCTGCCCCAGTTTGGTGGCTGGGTATATAGGTGAGTGTTAAACTGAATCATTCTACCAACTAATATTAGGAATTTGAGAGCTAAGTCCTATTATCCAGGGAGGTCCTGACAACAACAATTAGAAACCTAAGTTATATATTCTAAAGGCATTACTCCCACTACATTTGTTATCTCAAAGGGTCTTAAACTAATCCTATTATCCAGGAAGGTCCTAAAAATCAAATCAAGGCTCATTCTAAAGACTGACACTTTTACGACTGAATCATACTACCTTACAACAGAATTTGCGCTACATCCTGAGAGCTCCTAATTGAATCATGTCTTAAACATGCAAACTTTGCAATCAACTTACATTCTTTCCTGATTTGTTTTTAAGTTCATCTAAGCCCTATTTTTCAGGAAGGTCCTGAGAGTTTACGGTCAAACCTGTTTGGTGCTGCCATTCCTTACGGAGAATTTCTCCGAAACAAACAAAATTTTCTGCCCCTGTTTCAATCAAAAAAAAATCTTGTCAGTCTAAAATGGTGGTTAGTTGATGACATTATTGCTGAAGATGTCTCCACTGCTGTGTCTTGCGTCGAACTGCTTCCCCGAACGGGCCCTGAACCACTTGACTTTCTGACTGACTTTCAAGCCCCATGACTTTTGACGACCCAAGTGTTCTATCCCATACTGTTGTTTTACATTTCTGGCCCCTTTATCTAAACCTTTGCATCTCCCATGAAACTACCCAATCAATCCACCGATGAAACTTCCGGTAACCCCTTGTATCCTACTTTGCATCATGCCATCTTTGGTACGTTCCGACCATACTGTGCTTTGCAATTGGGAAACTGATAGTGAGCCTTGACATCCTTTCTTCTTTTGTTTTGAACAAGACTGATATTGAAGCATCTTAGAGAAAAAAAACCCCAAAAGGAATGAAATGCAATGACCTTGTGAGTTAAGGATAAAGAGAATAAAAAACCGAACTACTTACAAAAGAGGAAAGAAAAGAAAAGAGACTTATCTGAGTGGAACAGCTGGTACCATTGATCATGACATGCACTTCGGACTAATCGGCCAAATCTATCCAACCAATCAACTTTCAATTGCCATGCTTTGTTGCCCCAGAATTCCACAGTTTGATTTCTTCACCCAAACCCTAATTTTGTTCATCATGCGGTGTCCTGAACGATTTTTACCCACAGACCTCTCCCACTTGTTAATCTGTCAACTCACTTTCGCCTTAAGGTTCCCGTGAGGGTTTTCACCTATAAGACTCTATCATTTTTTATTTCTCTCAGCTCCCTTCGCCTAATGGTGCCCGTGAGGGTTTTTACCGATAAGACTCTCTCATTTTTTATTTCTTAGCTCCCATCGCCTTATGGTGCCCGTGAGGGTTTTCACTAATAAGACTCTCTCATTTTCCTGCTTGGACCAGAGTGTTGCCCTTGATATAATTCGCCTCTACCTGCTCGAATCGACATTTCTTGAAGACAGATCAGAAGGTCTTTCTTTGGACCGTAAGGTGGGCTTTGGGACAGGGTTAGAAAGAAAGGAAATAAAAGGCTAAAACAATTCAAATGGGTTAAAGATTACAACTTTCGGAATCGGATTTCTCACAACAACCGCGATTTCTACCCCAGTTTCTTGCTTGGGGACTTTTGGATCTTTATTTTGATGGGACCGAACCGTGAGGCTGCCTACGTATCCTTAAAAGGAATCAGGTCGAACGCAATTCATGTCATAGAAATTGCTTTTGTTGTTGTGATTTTCCTTTCTTTTCTTCCGCTTTCTCTTCTTTTCTTTTCTTTCTTCTTCTTCTTCTTCTTCTTCTTCTTCTTCTTCTTCTTCTCTTTTTTGTTGTTTTATTTTTTTCCTTTATCTTTTTTTTTTCCTCTTTTTTTTCTTTTTCTTTTTCTTTCTTTTCTTTACTTGTCTTTCACACTTATGTTTCTGATCTTTACTAATGATTTCCGAAAGAGGAGTATGGAAGAAAATAAATAAGGCTCAAAGGGGTAACAAAGGACAAAGTGTTTAGATAACAGAACAAAATGCCTTCATCTTTTCAATCTTCAAATATGCCAAGTACAAACAAATACAATTAAACCAAAGAAAATCATACATAATATCTCTTGACCGCATCGTAATTGATGGCCATTTCAACACACTTGCCTTCTATGTCTGTCAAATACAAAGCACCATTGGACAATACTCTCGTCACGATGAATGGCCCCTACCAATTTAGGGCGAACTTGCCTTTGGCCTCAGCCTGATGTGGAAGAATACGTCTCAACACTTGCTGACCCACTTCCAACTTTTGTGGACGTACCTTCTTATTATATGCTTTTGCCATTCTTTGTTGATACAATTGGCCATGACAAACCGCTGCCAATCTTTTCTCATCAATCAAACTCAATTGCTCAAATCGGGTTTTGACCCGCTCGTCATCATCAATCTATGCTTCATCATCACACTCAACTTCTTGTATTATTATTTCAAAATTAGATTGGCTTTTAAGACTAGGCCAAATTTCCTCATGAATGTCATGTCATTGAAACCTACATAAAAAGAACTGTACAAGAAAGAAAAGAAAAATGAAACTATCAGGAATGAAGAAGAAGGGAAATTGCATTTCATTGAAATTGAAAGATAACAAGGTTTAACACATCCAAAGGGACGGAACATAGAATCGGAATAACAACTCTAGAATAATCCAGACAAGTAAAAGAAAATCAAAGCCCACTACCAAAACTCCCTCCGAGTAGGAAGAGGAGTAACTTCCCAATTGTTGATCTTCACATTCGGCCTAACAAAATGCACCTTTTCGTTTCCAGAACCTTCCCCAATTTCTACTGTGTTCACTTCATCAAATAGACTTTGGATCCTCTCAAATCAACTCCTCATCAAAGACAACCACAGTCTTTGGAACTGCTGATACCGGACGTTTCACTGTCCCTGACTTGACAAAAGTCCTAAAGAGGTGTGGGATAGGCTTAGAAAACGGCCATGCTTTCTTTTCCAACTTTGTAGCCTTTTTCACATCATCCCTTGTAGGCTTGAACCCCAACCCAAATGTACCTAGATTTTTACGTAGAGATACTGGCTGCAAAATACCTTGCAAAGATGCACCCAAACCTTTACCCGTCACAAAACCATACTTCAACATCTTATTTGCTACCATGCACATCGAAGGTGATAACATCGGCCTTAGAATGCATTTTCCTTTAGGAATATTTCCGATAGACATTGTTTCGGAAGTTTGATAAGCTACAGGTCCTTGATCATCTCCAGCCTTAATAAATGGAACAGATGAATCTTCATGAAAGGATAAATCCTCTTCCCTACGCACAACTATCTCTTGTTTGTCCCACTCAAATTTTACCATTTTATGTACCGATGATGGCACTGCCTTAGCCGCACGTATCCAAGTCCTACCCAATAATAAATTATACGGGGAAACCATGTCTAGCACTTGAAAGTCCACACTGAAACCAACTGGCCCTATCACTAATTAAAGCGTTATATCTCCAGTACAACTTTTTTCCTTTCCCATCAAAACTTCGAACACCTACACTGTTCATGTGGATTCCTTCGGTGCTGATCTTCAATTTTTTGCAAAGTGGACAGAGGGCAAATATTTGCACTGGATCCATTATCAGCCAACACCCTGGTGACAAAATAATCTTCACACTTCACCGTGACACAAAGAGCCCAATTGTGTTCCGTATCCACTATAGGAAGCTCATCGTCCGCAAAAGTGGTCCTGTTTGCTTTGAAGATCCTACTAGCTATCTTTTCTAATTGATTTACTGTGATGTTATCAGGAATATTTTCATTATGGCCTCGCGATGTTCATCTGATTGTGTCAATAAAGATAGCAAAAAAATATTAGCTGGAGTTTTCCTTAATTGTTCAACAATGGAATACTCTTGCACTTTTATCTTTCTCAAGAACTCTTCGACTTCCTCCTCGGTCACTGATTCCCTTACTGGCATTTGGCTACCCTTGAAGAGCTTGGCCTTCCTTAGTTCGTTGGAGGTAAGACATCCTCCGAAATGATTCGATCCTCCAATCTCAACACATTCTTCCTCCACGTCTTTTCCTTTGTGTGTCATTATTGCTCGTTTACAGTTTTCGGGGACATCCTTTGTCTCATCCGCTGGCAACTGAGTCATTGATTTAATAACAACAGGGGTAACGGGAGACCCTTTCACAACTACAACAAGCTTGCTTGGCATCCCTAATACCACTAACTTTGGCTTTTTCCGACTTTCCCCGACACCATTCAAAGACCATTCTGCAAACATCACATGTTTTCTAGATACTTCATCTTGCTCCACAGCCTTAGTGGTTTTTTCAATTTCAATGGGGGGCCAGAAATGAGGAGTGCGCCAGTATGGATCCAAGGTCTTGAATGTTGGTTTTGTACCATAGTATTGGGCATCGGGAACTTTCAACAAGGTTTCACTAGAAGATAGAAGGGCGTTGGCATGAAGAGGAGGTGAAAAAATGGGAGTAGTTAATGACATGCTTGTATTGGCGGGTGGAGCATGAAAAGGCTGGGGCAAGGTGCCAGGGTAGTTGTGGCAAGGGGTAAAGCCGGGGGCATGTTGGGAGGACAGTCCAACGACATTGGGAATCTGGGATTGTGATGGTAGTTGGATGGAAGCAAGACTTTCGATGTAGTTGGTAGGGAATGAGGGTAGAGGGTGACCACTAATCCAAGTCTGGTACATCTCCGCTATCTGACGTTTCAACCTTTGGGGCTCTTCTTTTAATTCAAATTCTGATTCGACAACACCTATGTCCGATCCCTTACTAGTCATGACTGTCATGTTGTTCGACCTGGCGTGCATGGATGACTCACCCGAATGCCATAAACTAACCACCTGCCTTGACTTAATAAAGCCGTCACGTTAGCGTTAGATAATTTAACATAAGATAATCTCACTTTATGTGCAATACACCTAGCCACAGTTATTGGTTCTAAAATGACTTCAAGGGTACAAAGGTCAGTTGGAATCATCCCTATTTTGTTCCTTTCAACCTCTCTTTTCTTTGTTTTTCTAGCACTTGCTTGCTCATTTTTCCTTCCTCTTTTCCTTCTAATTATCACTCTTTTCTTTCCTCTCATTTCTCACATCCCATGGTTCTATCCCTGTTTTTCCCCTTTTCTTTTTCTTTTTTTTTCCCCTCTTTTTTCTTTTAATAAAAAAATAATTCGATCGAACCCTACGTTGGTTGCCTACGTATCATGACCCCGCATGAATCAGATCTTTGCGTAGTTCTGAAAGATCGGGAATAATGTAAACAAACTGACATTCTCTTTTTTTTTCTTTTTCTTCAATGACTACTCTGATGAGAAAAGAGAAATAAAACATTTAATGTATGCAATTTTTTTTTCTTTTTCTTCACTTGAACGTATGCGAATTCTTTTTTTTTTTTTGAATTTTCTAGACTTAATGTTCTATGACCTATTATAAACTCAAGCTTAACAAGCATATATTTTCTTACTTCTTTTTTTCTTTTTGAAACAAACACTCAATGGGAAATTATTAAGGAAAAACCCTAGAAGAGAAAACATATTTTTGATTCTTTTTTTTTAGGAAGAAAATCTAAAGAATACACCACAGAAAAGTAATTGAATTTTCATTTGATATCTTGATGCAAGATTTCGAAACAAGCAATTTGGATTACAATTATGATTATCTAAAGGAGAAATATTAACGATAAACAAAAGATAAAGTACGTTTTTCTTTCTATGTACAATGTTCTAAAGTTTCTAGTAAAATAAAAGGATTTGTTTTCATTTTTCATTAATTTTCCAAAGGAGAACCTCAAAGAAAATATTTTTTGATTTTTGGAATTAATATCCTGAAAGAAAACTCTTAAAATGGTACTAAAAGAAAGAAAAAAATCTCTCTTTTTTTTTTGGTCTTAATATAATAAAGGAAGTATAAAAACAAAAAGATACTAATTTTTTAAAATAAAAACACCTCAAACTTTCTTCTTTTTTTTTCTTCTTGATTCACAAAATATCTTCTTTTATATTTTTTTTGAATTACACCACACCTTTTCAAATATAAAATAAAAAGTACAATAGCAAAAAACTTTACTGTACAAAACTAGAAAGTAAAAGACGGCATAAAAAAAATAGACTCAAAACATCAAAAGAAAAAATCTCCTTAAGCAACTCCTGAATGTAGTTATCCTGGGGTATCTGTCATGCTCAAGCTCCGGCAAATAAATTCACACCTGTATGAGAAAACTTAAACCAACACTATGTGAGACAATAACATTCCCTATTAGACACATGCAAGATATTGTTGCGATTATTTTTGTAAAATGACTTTTTTAGCCAAAAGGCGGCTAGAAGTGCAAAACTTGGCTAAGACCCTGCAAAGCCAAGAACCTAAGATTTACTAGGAAGACCGGACCCTATGTGGGTTGCCTACGTATCACGTCCCGAAAGACGAGAATCAGGTATGTGTAGTTCGGGCAGATTGGATGCGGTTAAGAAAAAAAATAACTAATTTAGAGAAAATATTTTTTTTCCTTTTCCTTGAAAATGATGCAACATGAAAACTCTTTTTCGATTTTCTTTTTTCCTTTTTTTATTTTTTATTTTTGAAAATGATAAGAAGCGCAAAATCTTTTTGAATTTTTCATATTTTTTTTTCTTTTTTCAAAAATGTGACAGAAACATAATTGGGCCCTACCTGCTTGATTTTCATACTTCAACCTCTCTCTTATTTTCATTATTTTTTTTTTCATTTTTTCAATTGCCCTCAATTATCATTGGTCTACCAAATAACCCTTTTACCCTTGAAAAAATGCAACATGTAGTACATTAGGATGCATCAGGATGGTCTTTTATTTTTAGGGTACATCCGTCCTAGACGGACCCAACCCCTGTGTTGAGTCCCCTAAGTCAAATGCAAATTATTCAAATAAGCGTTCCTACTAGGGATCCGGCATGAGGCTGAGTTTTTCTAGGTTTAAATCCTAGGGTTTTGGTCTAGACTTGGGGTACCCGAGCGGACAACTGGGGCAGAGGAGAGGGTAACGTACCGGGAGCACTAAAGTCTGCCCGGCCTTGTCGCTTGCCCAGCCTCGCTCTACTTAGTATAATTTCTACAGAAAAGCGGGTTACGCGAACTTATGCACCATTTTCAGAAGACTCAGGTGGGGTAGCGTAAGAAGAAAATTATATACAATTCAAACAATATTAAAGCAGTAAACAGATAGCATTTAGCACAGAGATTCACAAAAATACAATAATATCAACAATAAATAAGCCAAGTAAAAATCATAAAACAAACTCGAATTCTAGAACCCTGAACAAAAAATTCTAGGTTCATTTTCCCCAGCAGAATCGCCAGAGCTGTCACACCTCCTTTTTCTACTACACCCCCCGAAGAGGGTATAATAAAGGGAGTTATTTTCCAACTTGAAGTGACAATCGAAACGGGATCATTTATATTAAAAATTAAAGTCGCCACTTGGGATAATTTATGGTGTCCCAAGTCACCGGCTAAAATTCCGAATCGAGGAAGGGTTTGACTCTGTATACAGTCTGCGAACACAGAAATCGGGGTAAGGAATTCTGTTAACTCGGGAGAAGGTGTTAGGTGTGAGCACGTGATTTTTGCCCTAAGCAAATTATTCCTAAAAAATCCAAACAAAATGATTTTTAAATTTTATTAATATGTGTGGCATTTTTGTATTAATTAGTTGCATAATAATTCATATTAAAATACATAAAAAAATATATGCATACACATTAAGAGTTTAATTTTACAAGTTTGGTATTAATTCATTTTGGGAACAAATTAATGAAAAATCAAAAATAGCATTTTGTTAATTAAATTCTAGAAAATAATTGGTTTAACAATTTAATAGAATCAGAAAATAAATACAAAAATATAAAAGAAAAAGAAAAATACAAAAAATACAAAGGAAAAAGGAAATATAGAAAAATACAAAAAAATAATACAATACAAATACAAATAAATTGGGCTAATACAAAATTTGTACCAAATATATTAGCCCAAAACAGGTAAATACCCGCCCAGGCCCAAAGTGTTGCCTGGTCTGCCTAGCCTTAGGATCAAACGACCGCGTTTTGATACCATCTGATCTAAGCCGTTGAAACAAATTAATCTAACGGTTCAACATTGATCTCTTTATTAAATAAAACGACGGCGTATGGAAGCGTTAATCTTGGCCGTTCATTTGGTTAATCCAATGGATGAGATTGAATCGTCATTAAAGTTAGACGACATCGTTTTAAGTCCCAAAGGAACTGAACCGTTGATTCATCTAATCCAACGGCCATGAATCACCAATAGTCGTTTAATATAGCAAACAATACATACACCTAAAATCATTTTTATCTTCTTCTTCACTTCGTCTTCCTCAGCCGCCAGCAAATTCCTCTGATCCCGCCGGAACCCTACCGGCGAAAAATACCATTTATACCAATCGTCCCCAAATTTTCATCACAGAGCCGTCGTGATCTCCTCTTCCCACCCCTTTACTTCCTTTCCTTCAAACACCTCCCTATCTCCTCGAATATCCAAATTTGTCTCGCCGGAACCCTACCGCCGGCGAACGTGACTTATGCCAACGACCACCAAAATAACACCATAGATTCTCCCCAACCTCCTCTTTCCTTTCCCCATGGTCCTATGCCTCGAATCTGCCCAGAAAGCTTCGAATATTAGTTTGAATGTTTTCCGGCCAGTTCATCACTTCATCCAAAAAATACCAAATTCATACCACACACTCCCATAACCTCCCTTACCCCTAATCTATGGCCAAAACCCCTCAAATCCCACTGGAATTCATCAAAACCAAAACTGAGTTTTTCCAGCCAAGAACTCAAGCTCAAATAAGAAAACACATGGTTGGGGATGTTATGGGTCAAGAATCTCAAAAGATTCTTTCAAAAAATGGCTGACTAGAGTTTTCGATACATCAGTAAGTTTTATTTCTTTTATTTCATTTTTCTTGTTATCAATAATTAGTAATATGAAAATCAATAAACTCTTTTAATTCTATTTTCAGTCGTCCCCTATCTGATTTTAGTTTAGCTTTAATTTGTTGATTAGTTTCAGCTCGTCAATTAGTTTAGTAATTTTATTTGAATGAAGTTAGGAACTCAGTTAGTTTGATTTTTTGTTTTGTTTTGCATGCTGTTTAATTTCGTGCTTTGATATTTTAAGTTTGTTAATCATAATTTGGTTCTGGTAGCTAATTACTCATTAGTATAATTAGGTTTTGAAATTTGACTTCGTCAGTGTTTAAATGATTCATTCATTAAGTGTTGACATAATTTGTTTGGTTATAGCTGTATAAATCATTAGTTAACTTTAGCTAGAATAAGAATTGAGTTTAATTTATAGTATTAGGATAAACTGGAACAAAAATCATTGAATAACAAGTTCAGGGGCATTTTGGGAAATGAAAGGAGTTAACAGTAATTAACAAAAAAGGGGAGGGTATTTTGGGTAGAGGAAAATAGTTTAATAGTAATAATGATGCAATCTCAAGGGTAATAGAGGGATAAAAATGGGTAGTTTAACAATTGTTAAAATAAAGTGAGGGTAGAAAAGGAAATTCAAAGGGGTAAGAACATGATAGATGCAACTAGAACCTTCTAGAATGGGTTCTAGTGTAAGTTTAAATAAAGAAAGTGTAGTAACTTGTTTAACTAGTCAAAAAAGGGAGGACCAAACTGAAAATATTAGAATTGAATTTTCCTCCAAATTCTTACTCTGTAAATAGGCAATTTCTGCCTTAAATCAGAAGTTTTAGACCCCCTGAAAATTTCAAAAAGTTTTGAACCTCCACAGATTTTCCTCCCCAATTTCCTCTTCAAATTTCAGATTAGGTTTTCGAAATTCATAGCATAAAAACTCCAAAAACAAACAAACTTGAGTAAAATCCAGAAATCACTGTTCCATTGATTTTCAGATTCAGAAATAGCTCATTTATTCTGTTTCTGTTTGGATTTTAGTTGTTCGAAACCTCTTAAGGTCATCTAGTTAATTGTTTGGGGTCAAATTTGCATTCCTATTGGATTTTGAAAGTTTCCTGGGCTGTTGATTCCATTTTTGTTGCTGGTTTGATTGCTGATTACTTGCTGCTACAACTGATTTCATTATCTTCTTCATTTGTATCTTAATTCCAGGTATACACTTGTAAACTTCTGTTTGTTGAGATGGAATGAAGTGTTGGTCAAGCTTTCCTGCTGAATCCTCTTATTTCTCTTAGCTAGATATTAAGCAGAACTTTAGCATGTAATTAATTTAAACTGTATAACTGGACTGTTAATTCACTATTTTACTTTTTAGCCTCTTATTAACTCCTGTAATAAACTCTGGATTAGACTCTTAACTAGTAGGCTATCAGATTAAATAGATGTATTACATGTGTTAACAATTCAGTTCTGTTTAACTTGTACCAATAGGATAATGTAGAATGTAGAATTTCAGCAGGTCTCCATGTGTATTCAATTGGATTTTTTTTTATTATTTAAAACTTGTGCTTATACAGCAATCACTCGCATGTAGCTCATTTTCGTATTGTGCTAGTTAATTCATTTTTTTAGATCAGATTTATAATATGACTTCAGATTGTTTCAACTCTTTGTATAATAGGAGACATTCAATTTCTTGCTTTAGCAATCAATTCTAAATGTTAGTTTAGTTTAGTTAAGGGAAAGTTAGTTTGTATTAGCATAACATTTGCTCCAGTTCACGTCTCTGTTGCAATTTTTCGACATTAATAGATTCAGAAATTCATCAACAAAAATAGGAAATTAGACTGATCTGAGCATGGATTAGAATTAAAAGATTAGTATCGTTTAGAGGTGAATAAATAAATCGAATCAATCTCCTTGGTTATTTGTTTAAAATGAAATTAACATTTGTGCTATTTTTTAAGGGTCTGGGCCCAATAAGCTTGATGGCAATTTGTAAGTTTCATTGATGAACAGTCCAACTCTATTTGTGTATCTCAAATACGTTTGGGCCTGCATCAAAACCTGTGATTAGTTATTTCGTGATGTAGGCCTCGATGGATTTGTTCTCATAATTAGCCTTCATACAACAATAAACTCCTAGAAGCATAGGAAATTAATTCACAAACATAAAATTGGGTTTGGAATTAGGTAGCGGGTTCAAGCTAAAAGGGTTTCCCCTTTTGTTTGAATTCGGACTTGAATTCAAGGCTCGAATTTATAAATTAAAAAAAATAGAAAATTTAGTTACTTTAGGTTGGCCTTAAATAATAAAAATGAGACGAGCCTCGCCAAACCAAAATACAAATTGCAGGGCTCTCATTAGTTACTTAATTCAAAAATACTTAGTATTCGGGACGGGCCGCTTTGCAAATTTTGCGGTTTTTCCAAAAGATAACAACACGTTAGTCGCTTTAGGCGCGATTTTTAATAATCTTACCTTCCTAATACGGGTATGAATTTCATGCGACCCAAATCCAAATCCGAAAACGTTGAATAAGAATGTGTCGAGGATCCGGGTGCATTTCATGTGACGTGATTCGAAAACACGTTCTTAAACGATGTTCACTTTCTCAAATAAAAAAAATTGACAAAAAGCGGTAATTAATTCTAAAATTGCACAAGTAGGGCAATATGCATAAAAAATTAAATTTTAGCCAAATATAATAGTTGAGCAACCGTGCTAGAACCACGGAACTCGGGAATGCCTAACACCTTCTCTCGGGTTAACAGAATTCCTTACTCAAATTTCTGGTTCGCGACTGTTAAATAGAGTCAACCCTTCCTCGATTCGGGATTTAAACCGGTGGCTTGGGACACCATAAATCTCCCAAGTGGCGACTCTGAATCTTTAATAAAATGAATCCCGTTTCGATTGTCCTTTAAGTGGAAAAACTCGTTCTTTGTTATACCCTTTCCCGGGGTATAGTAAAGTATTCGTGAAAAAGGAGGTGTGACATTAGGCATTTCCGAGTGCCATGGTTCTAGCACGGTCGCTTTGATCATACTTGGCTTGACTAAATTGTTTAATTACTGATTTTAGAACTCATGTGCATTTACTTTTTTCACCGCTTTTAATTGAGAAAATTATCTTGAAATGTGTTACGTGTACGTATACCCATTTGTTTGGCGCGTCAAAAATCATGTCACGTGAACGTGTCCACAATTAATAACGCTTTATTATTATTAAGAATGTTTGGGCCGAAGTTGCGCGAACGCATACTCCGGTTTTATTTTTAAAATTACAATTGTGTTACGCGGACGTATACACAATCACAATTATGTTTTAAATGTCCCTAAAGGATTTTCTACGAATATTGATTATCTTTAATATCTAGGCTATAAAGTTAATACGAGGGCCACACAATTATCACTTTATTTGGCGTGGATTACTCCAAATTATTTAACTTAAGGGGTTTCTACATTAATTCATGGAGGCCATACATTATTATATATTGTGATATGGCTAATTTCAATTACTCCAAAAGGGATAATTAATTGACTAAAGGACACAAGGACCACTGGGTCATTTATTATAAGAAGATCAGATCAAAGGATTTGGGCCGGTCATTGGAATGAGCCTGGCCCAGCGAGAAAATAACGTACGGCAAGTACTGCCATTCTCAACGACTAAACTTCAGAGTTTTGGGCCCACACTGAGCCCAAATTGGACAAATAAGAGAACCTCAATGTCAAACCTCATATCGATTCCTTGCAACGCATGAATTGTCAAATTTGCACTCGAACTTGCAGATTAAATTACTTTAAACACACCCAACAATTAACGATTGAAAATCCACAATTGAACCATTCATTATACTGTACCTTATTGTTCAAATCAAAAGTTAGAATCACTGAATGAAAGCTAAAAGTGACCAGTGGCCTCACATACTCTAAATCCCCACACTGCAACTCATCACTTAATTGCCAAACTTAAAAGGGAAGGGTCAATAGGCAACATTTCAATTATTAAGCTTACAATTCAAAACAAACTTAATTAAAACCTACAAATTAATCAGTTCCACGCCTCTGATTCGTTCATTAGCACAAACTCAATACTTGAGAACAAACCTAAAGATGAAACACACAAGGCAAGGATCCAATGCTAATTTAAAAAACAATAACGTGATTATGAGAAAACAACATTTCACTAAGCTAACATGATCTAAATATCAACTGAAACCCATAAATATACATATCAACATGTTAATCAAGACATTTCTAATTGAATATTACAACATACACGTAAGTAAAGAGAACAGATAAGATTCAATAGCTGCATTTCTTATTTCAAACTCAAATCCCAACTTCGAATACATTTAGGTGATGACCATGGCATTAGTGGGAATACCTAGAAAGTGAGATGAAACAAATAGCAAGAGGTCAGTAGCCAAACAGCAAGGCAACCGAATCCAGCAACCCAGAATTTCAACATAATCAAACTTGAAAAAGACGAGGGAGGAGGTGCAACAATCAAAAACGAAAATCACTTAATCAAATGATAATTCTGCAAACTTCAAACCAACTCAAAACCAAATTCCATCTACCTCACACACTTAATGGAACAAGGATTGTTTCAGTAAGTTTGAAATTAGGAAGCCAAAGAGGAAAATCAATGGAATAGTGAAAACCTTTAGCCGTTCTCTCTTCTCTATTTTCAGCTCCCAGAAAATCCCCCCTTTAGCCTCAAGTAACAATTCGTTTATAGGCAAGTTACTAGGACAGCAAATACAAGCTAGGTTTTGCCCTTTAGACCTCTTTTAATTTCCCTTTTCCTAGTTAGTCCCCCATTTTCTGACTTGATGTCCAAGTAAAAGCCACTACAATTCTCAAATTCGATAATAATCCCCACCCAGCTTCCTAGAAGCTTCTATTTTAGTTACAATAAGATTCCCTTACCCCAATTTCCTTAACTACACTAATAAACCCCTGAAATTACACTCAGCAACTCATACGGGTCAAGTTGACCCAAAGGCCTGATTTGATACGGGTTAGTAACCCAAGTTCAATTTATTCTTGGGCTTCTGATTTCTCAGAATCCAATTAAAACTAAATGAGGATTCCCAATTTTGAGAACTGACCCAAACTTTCCTAAAAGAAGAAACCCGACAATTTTTCAAATGTAAACAATCAAAGACAAGGGTGCATGAATCAGTCCACATAGCAAGAAATTAACTAAATTAGCGCCTAATTAGATTAACTAGGTGGGAATGTTGAACTAGAAACTTAGCCGCAATTTTGACAATATTAAAGAAGTCACAGAAACTGATTTCATGACGAAGAAGAAAGATAGATGGAAGGAAAACAAATGATGGTCAGAAAGATAAACTTAACTTCAGAAGGTAAATCACCTTTCCAAACAGATTATTATAAGATCTAAGTTGAAGAAAAGGATAAAGTAGGAGGATAAGGTATTGAGAAAAGAAAAACATAAAAGGGAACAAGGACTTACCAAATCAAACCATTGAAGCCGGACAGGGACAAAGAACTCAAACAACCTTATATTGATCCCAGACCTCAGAGTTTGAAAGAAAGGCACTCCATGATCGTGCATGTTACTAGGCTTGATGAGAAATGACTTCCGAGTCTTTTAAGGGTCAAACTTGGATTCCAGATTCGAAGAGTTTGGAGTGGATTCGAGGGTAATGGGTTGGCCATTTGGAACGGGGAGATGGAGAGGATCCTGGGGTATCGATTTGTGGTTGTTTGGAGTGGTCTATGGGGTTGCTGCCGGGCTTGAAGCAGTAGGGAAAGAGAGCGGCAGGTTAGGGTTCTTGGAACGTTGAGGGGGATGAGCAAAGAGAAGGGTCTATTTGGACATGAACTGAACTCCAATTTAAGACATATTAATCAAAACGACAGATGCAACCCCCACTATTGGATGAGCCGAAATTAAAGGTCCAGATCATCTTAAAACTCACTAACTTGAAAAGACGTCGTCTGACGGGCTTATGAGACTGACTTCTGTACCGGGTATATGGGATTTGGGCCTGGTTCGGAACAGATTGAGGGGGTTTGTTTGGGCCTGGAAAAAAATGGGATGGTTTTGGCCTAGTTGAATCTCTTCTTCTATTATATATTCCCTTTTCCTTTTAATTCTTCCTCTCTCTTTTGGCTAAAAATAAAAATTAACCTAATATTGATTCCTAATAAAATTGCCTTATCAAATTAAACTAACTAACTCCAAATAACAATTGCCACCAATAATTAAGAATCAAATTAAAGGAAAAACTACTAAATTTCAAAAATTAGAATTAAAAGTGCGAAATAACTATTTTTTATGATTTTTCCCAATTTTTATAAAATAACTCAATTACATATTTAATCCTAGCATGTCAAAATTAACTTCTAAATGCAAATGCACATATTTTTGTATTTTTCATTAATTAAATAAAATAAACATGCGCAGACAAATGCAAACAATTAACGAAAAATGCTACAAAAATCTACGAAATTGCAAACAAATGGAAAAATTATTTCGTTTTGAATTTATGGGTGTAATTCATATAGGGAAAAATCTACAGGAGGCGGTGTTGATTCCAGTTGGTTGGTTCGAGCCCGACGTGGCTAGGCTATTAGGGACAGAGTTGGTGCAGGATGCCTTAGAGAAGGTGAAGCTGATTTAGGAAAGGCTTTGTACAACATAGTCGCATCAGAAGAGTTATGCGGACCGGAAGGTTCGAGATGTGTCTTATATGGTTTGTGAGAAGTTCTTTCTGAAGGTTTCGCCCATGAAGGGTGTTATGCGTTTTGAAAAGAAAGGGAAGTTGAGTCCGTGGTTTATTGGGCCTTTTGAGGTACTTAGGAGGATTGGGGAGGTGGCTTATGAGCTTGCCTTGCCACCCAGCTTGTCGGGCGTGCATCCGGTATTTCATGTTTCTATGCTTCGGAAGTATGTTGGGGACCCGTCCTATGTATTAGACTTCAGCACGGTTCAGCTGGATGATGATTTGACTTATAATGTAGAGCCATCAGCCATTTTGGATCGTCAGGTTCGGAAGTTGAGGTCAAAGGATGTTGCTTCGATGAAGGTGCAGTGGAGAGGTTGGCCCGTGGAAGAGGCTACTTGGAAGACCGAGCGGGAGATGCGGAGCAGATACCCTCACTTGTTTGAGACTTCAGGTATGTTTCTTGACCCACTCGAGGACAAGCGTTTGTTTTAGTTAGGGAGGATGTGACGACCTGACCCATCGTCTCACGAGTTACCGCTTCATTTCCCCCATTTTCAGCTTCTTTATGCTTCATTATCCGTATCTTATATGATCGAATTGGTTTGGAAAGGTTTTGGTAGGAAATGAGACACTTAGTCTCTTTAAGGAAGATTTGGTTTGGAAAAGTCAACCGGATGTTGACTTATGAGTTAGAGGACTCGGATGTGATTTTCGGTTATTCGATTAGCTTTGGGGGATGATTTGTGACTTAGGAGCGTGATCGGAAGTGATTTTGGAGGTCCGGTGTAGAATTAGGCTTGAATTGGTGAAGTTAGTATTTTGGCGAATTCCGGTTGATGGGTGGGATTTTGATCTGAGGGTCGGAATGGAATTCCAAGAGTTGTTGTAGCTTCGTTAGGTTATTTGGGATGTGTGTGCAAAATTTCAGGTCATTCGGAGGTGTTTTGGTTGGGTTTTTTATCAAATACGAGTTTCGGAAGTTTTAGAAGCACTTAGGCTTGAATCTGATGTAATTTAATGGTTTTGTTGTTGTTTGAGGTGTTTTGATGATTGGAGCAAGTTTGAATGATATTTTAGGAAGGGTTAGCACTTTTGGTTGAGGTCCCGGGGGCCTCGGGGTGATTTCGGATGGCTATCGGGATGAATTTTGGACTTGTGATATTACAGAAATTTCTGGTTATGATATTTCCGCATCTGTGGAATTGGGACTGCAGATGCGGTCTCGCAGATGCAGCAATGGCATCACAGAAGCGGATGTTGGTCATAGAGGAATTTCGCAGAAGCGGATAGTTGTCCGCAGAAGCTGAGTCCGCAGGTGTGGTTTGACCGCAGAAGCGGTCCTGGGCATTAAGTGAAGCTCCGAAGAAGCAGAAGATTTTCACATAAGCGGAAGTCGTAGAAGCAGAATGCTCACCGCAAATGTGGTAATGTGTTGGGAAGAAGGGTTTTAAATTCCATTTTTTTGTTCCGCGAGCTAAGTTATTTTTCCACCATTTTTTAGCATCCTTAAGAGCTTTTGGACGGGAATTGAAGAGGGTTTCGACTGGGATTGATTGGAGGTGAGTTCTATGACTTAAAAACATGATTTAATTGTATAATCAACCTAGAAATTCATGAAAATTTATCAAAAAGGGGGAAGAACTAGGGCTTGAGTTTTGATATTTCAAATTGGGTTTTGATGGGACATTTGAGCTCGGATTTGGGAGTTTTTTGAAATGTATAGACTCGTGGCGAGATAAGCAGTCCGTTGATGTGAAAATTTCTGAATTTAGAGAAGTGGGCCCAGGGCTCGGGTTTTGCCAATTTCGATATTTTTGCTATTTTTTGATTCTTTTCGATTGGGTAATGTTCCCTTAGCCTATTGTGACGTATTCGTTGTGGTTTTGGTCAGATTCGACGCGCGAGAAGGATGATTTGAGAGGCAAGGGCATAGCGAGCTAGAGATTTGGCCGGCTTGACTTGAGTAATGATAGTAAATAATATCCTGAGGGTTTGAAACCGTAGTGATATATTAAGGTGAAACACGCACTTAATGACGAGTGCGAGGTTATCTTCTATTGGGGATTGTGACTTGGTCCGTCCCGATTGATGTTTTTACCGCGTATTTGACTGAGATATGTTTTTTATCAACATGATTTGGGATTATTTCCATATTTTGGGTTTCACGCCGACTATTTGATCCCTCGCGAGCTTTTATCACTATTTCCTCACCATTTTGATATATTACTTGAACTCAGTCCTATCGATTAATACTGTTTTAAAAACTCAACCACTCTTAATTGAATTTTGTGATTTAAATGATATTTCTAAATGTTCTTTGGGCTGAGCACTACTGTTTTAGTGATGCCCGAGGGGCTTTTGATGATTTCTAGACTGAGTGAGGCCGAGGGACATATGTGAGGATATGCTGAGTGATATGAGATGCTTTATATTCCACGAGATAGCTTAAGTGATGTGAGGCCGAGTGCCGAGTGATGATGCCATGAGGTGGCTTGATATAGCGCTTGGGCCGTAAGGAGCCCCTCCGGAGTCTGCACATCCACAGTGAGCGCGGGTACCCATATGATTTGATACTGAGCCCGAGGGGCTGATGCTATGCTGAGTGACTGATACTGAACCCGAGGGGCTGATACTATGTTGAGTGACTGATATTGAGCCCGAGGGGGCTGATACTATGCTGAGCGATTGATACTGGGCCTGAGGGGCAGATTTCTACTTACTATTTACCTATTGCTTTACCTGATTTACCTATTTTTAAAAGGAGATTTCATTTGATTCTTCACGGTTTTACTACCTGATATAAAATTTCTTTGTGCCTTTATGTGTTTTAATGCTTTCATCCATTATTTATTATTATTACTCACTGGGTCGGAGTACTCATATTACTCCCTGCACTATGTGTGCAGATTCAGGCATAGCAGAGTTCGCACCTGAGCGCTGATTCCTTCTAAACCATGCAGCGATTTGGACTTACGAGGTAGTTGTTGACGTCCACAGCCCCTTGTCTCCCCTATCCCCTACCATTTATGTGTCATCATACTATTTTTTCGGATTTCATACTTTGTAGACTTATAGTAAACTCTGTAGTAGCTCATCACTTGTAACACCCCGATTTGGGCTGCATCGGGTTGGTTCCCTAGTTATTATTGTCGTTTCCACATTTATGGCTATCTTAAACACGTTTTGGAATTCTTAATGTCAATTAATAGTATAAAAGAGGTGTTTGCCTTGTTCTGACTGGGCTTGTCTTCACGAGAGGTGCTATCACGGCCGGGTTCGGGAATTGGGAAGTGTTTGAAAGAAAAGAACATACTATGTCTCGAGTACAAATGACAACAGAACATAAAAACTAACAGAAGAGATGCCGGGCCTGATGGCGCCAGCAGGGCTACCTCGGAGTCTCAGACTAAATGATAGCTCCCGATCTACTGCTGATGACCAAATACTACTTTGGGATCTGCACACAGTGTAGAGTTTAGTATCAGCACAACCGACCCCATATGCTGGTAAGTGCCTAGCCTAACCTCGGCGAAGTAGTGACGAGGCTAGACCAAACTACCATATAAACCTGTGCAGTTATATATATATACTCCCTCCGTTTCAATTTATGTGAACCTATTTGACTGGGTACGGAGTTTAAGAAAAGAAACAAGACTTTTGAACTTGTGGTGTAAAATGAGGCACATATATTTTGTGTGGCTATAAATCATTGCATAAAAGTAAATTGTTTCCAAATAAGGAAAGGGGTCATTCTTTTTGGCACAGACCAAAAAGGAAATAGGTTCACATAAATTGAAACGGAGGGAGTTATATATATAGCCGAACAGAGATACAGAGATGACCAATCAATATGGGAAGGGGAGCATGCTGTGGGGAAGATAACAACTCCGAGTAAAAGTCATCAAGTAACGAAGGAAGTAACATAACTCAGACATCAATAAGGAATCAGAAATCAATAAGTGCACGACATCACCCTTCGTGCTTTTACTCTTGTCCTCACCGAGCAATATATAAAAAAAACGTGCACGACATAACCCTTCGTGCTTTTACTCTCTTTCCTCACCAAAGCAATTATATGATAAAATGTGCACGGCATCACCCTTCGTGCTTTTACTTTCTTTCCTCACATATAATCAATAGAATCAGCACAAAATGGTACATTGTGCGGCACGACATCACCCTTCGTGCTTTACACTCTTTCCTCACAATATCAACAATGCACGGCATCACTCTTCGTGCTTTAACACTCTTCCTTACCCAAACAATAATCACAAACAAGGGCAAGGGAAATAAATAAGAACATATAGAAATCCCGGCAAGGGAACAATAATTAATCAATTAAATCCCGGCAAGGGAACAACAATTAAATATTTACATCCAGGGAAGGGAACATTTCAGTAACTCTTTCTCTATCTTTCACTTATACTTCATAACTCGCTTTACTACTTGAGCCAATGCTCCAAAGGGTTCAATCATCTCATATACTTTTACCATTCATAATATAACTCGAGCCAATGCTCCAAGATGTTCGAAGGTCTCAATTCCTTCCACAAACTTTTCAAAACAACTAGAAATCGTTACCTAAGCATGAAGAATACAATGAAATCAAGATATTCACAATATAAGGACTCACGGTCATGCCAGACACCAACATATAGATACTCGTCACCTTGCCTATACATCGTACACGACTAATACCAGATAGCAAATAGGACTCAACTCCTAATCCCTCAAGATAGGTTAGACCAAACACTTACCTAGATGCCTTGAACACAACTCAAGTCTCAATTATAGCTTTACCCCTGGATTCCACCACCGATTCGTTCGTATCTAATAATAAATTACTTAATTACATCAATAAACGCTAAATGAATCAACCCCAATGCACTAAAATGAGTTTTTCAAATTTTTACCCAAAAAGTCAAAAATCGCCCCTGGGCCCACGTGGTCAATACCCGAGGTTCGAACCAAAATTCGATTACCCATTCCCCCACGAACTCAAATATATAATTTGTTTTTAAATCGGACCTCAAATTGAGATCCAAATCCCTAATTTTTGAAAAACCTAGGTTCTACCCAAAACACCCAATTTCCCCATGAAAATCTTTGATTTAGGTTGAAATCCTGTTAAAAGATGTTAATGATTGAAGGAAATGAGTAAAAACTAACTTACAATCGATTTGGAAGAAGACTTCTTGGAAAATCGTCCAAAGGAGTTTGTGTTTGAAAAAGATGTGAAAAAATGACTTAAAATCGGCTAAGTATAGAAAAATGCAGGTCTCAGTTATGGGAAATGTGAACAGGGGTTCGCAATTGCGAACCCTGACCTCTGCAAATATGTGAATTGTGAAGCTTAGTTCGCGTTTGCGAACCCTTCTAAAATTCTAGTCCTTCGTATTTGCGAGACCTGTGTCGCATTTGTGATGGTCGCATTTGCGACATATTAATCGCATTTGCGATAAGTAGCCAACATGGAAGCTTTCGCATTTGCGATGAAGGAGCAATTTTGGGCTGTTTCGCATTTGCGAGGCAGTCTTCGCATTGCGAAGCCTGCAGGTCAGTTCATACCAGCAAACTTGTAAGTTCAAAAATGTACCACATGGCCTATCCAAAACTCACCCGAGCCCTCGGGGCTCCAAACCAAATATGCACGCAACCTCAATAAAATCCTACGGACTTATTCGCTCGATCAAATTTCCAAAATAACATCATGAACATCGGAATAAATCTCAAAATCCATGAATTCTTTCGAACTTCTTAAAACATCAAATTTTCCAATTTAGGTCCGAATCACGTCAAATGATATCCGTTTTCATCAAATTTCATAGAAACATCTTAAATCATATAAACCTGTACCGGGCGCCGAAACCAAAATACGGGCCCGACACTAACATGTTCTAATCAAATTTTATTTCAAATTTCCTTAAACAATTTCAGAAAATAATTTCTTTCAAAAATTTATTTATCAGGCTTGGGACCTCGGAATTCGATTTCGGGCATACGCCCAAGTCCCATATTTTCCTAAGGACCCTCAGGGACCATCAAATCATGGGTCCGAGTCCGTTTACCCAAAATGTTGACCAAAGTCAAATTAATTCATTTTTTCGAAAAAACTTATCATTTTTCACATAGTTTCTCATTTAAGCTTTCCAGCTACACGATCAGACTGTGCACGCAAATTGAGGTGATTGTAAATGAGGTTTTCAAGGCCTCGGAGTCATAGAATTTAATTTAAAAGAAGTGATGACCGTTTGGGTCATCACATTCTCCACCTCTAAAACAATCGTTCGTCCTCGAACGGACAAAAGAAGGAAGTTCCTGAGTCGGAGAAAAAATGGGGATAACGGCTTTGCATATCAGACTCGGACTCCTAGGTTGATGCCTCAAGAGGCTGACTTCTCCACTGAACACGAATAGAAGAAAACTCTTCGATCTCAACTGACGAATCTGTTGGTCTAGAATAGCTACCGGCTCTCCCTCGTAAGACAAGTCCTTGTCCAACTGGACAGTGCTGAAATCTAACACGTCGGATGGATCATCGTGATATCTCCGAAGCATGGACACATGAAATACTGGATGCACAATTGATAAGCTCGGTGGCAATGCAAGTATATAATCCACCCCTCCCACTCTATCAAGAATCTTAAACGGACCAATGAATCTAGGGCTAAGCTTTCCCTACTTCCCAAATCTCATCATGCCCTTCATAGGCGACACTCAGAGCAATACCCACTCACCGACCATAAAAGATATATCTCGAACCTTGCGGTCCGCATAACTCATTTGCCTGGACTGAGAAGCTTATCTTGAATGATCCTAACCTTGTCCAAGGCCTCCTGAACCAGATCCGTACCCAACAACCGAGCCTCTCCCGGCTCAAACCATCCAACCAGAGACCGACACTGCCTACTATATAAAGCCTCATAAGGAGCCATCTGAATGCTCAACTGGTAGCTGTTGTTGTAGGCAAACTCCACTAAAGGCAAGAACTGATCCCACGAACCTCCAAATTCAATGACACAAGCTCGGAGCATATCTTCCAAAATCTAAATAGTCCGCTCTGACTTCCCGTCCGTCTGGGGATGAAATATTGTGCTCAACTCAACCCATGTGCCCAACTCTCGCTGAACTGCTCCCCAGAAATGCAAGTTAAACTGCATACCCATGTCCGAAATGATAGATACGGGTACATCATGAAGGCGAACAATCTCCCGAATGTAGATCTCAGCTAAAATCTCAGAAGATTAGGAGACTGCAATAGGAATGAAATGCACTGACTTGGCCAGCCTATCAACAATGACCCATACTGCGTCGAACTTCTTCTGAGTCAGCGAAAGTCTAGTAACAAAGTCTATAGTGATCCACTACCACTTCCACTCGGGAAGCTCAATCCTCTGAAATAAACCACCAGACCACTGATGCTCGTACTTAACCTACTGACAATTCAAAAAACGAGCCACATATGCTACGATATCCTTCTTCATTCTACGCCACCAATAATACTGCCGCAAATCCTGATACATCTTCGCGGCGCCAGGATAAATAGAGTACCGGGAGCTATGGGCCTCCTCCAAAATCAACTCTCGGAGCCCATCCACATTAGGCACACATACTCGACCCTGCAATTTCAAAACTCCATCATCATCTAAGGTAACATGCCTGGCATCTCTGTGCTGCACCGTGTCTCTAAGGACACATAAATGGGGATCATCATACTGCCGATCATGGATACGCTCCAATAATGAAGATCGAGTGACCGTGCAAGCTAACACACGACTGGGCTCAGAAACATCCAGTCTCACGAACTGATTGGCTAAAGCCTGAACATCCAAAGCAAGCGGGCTCTCACCAATGGGAATGTAAGCAAGCTTGCCCATACTGGCTGACTTCCTACTCAAAGCATCGGCCACCACATTGGCCTTTCCCGGATGATATAAAATGCTGATATCATAATCCTTCAACAACTCCAACCACCTCCTCTGCCTCAAATTCAACTCCTTTACTTGAACAAATACTGAAGACTCTTATGATCCGTGAACACCTCATATGCCACGCCATACAGATAATGTCTCCAAATCTTCAATGCATGAACAATGTCTTCCAAATCCAAATCATGATGGATAGTTCTTCTCATGAATCTTCAACTGCCTTGAAGCATAGGCAATGACCTTGCCATCCTGCATCAACACTGCTCCAAGCCCAACACGGGAAGTATCATAATAAACTGTATAAGGCCATGAACCTGTGGGCAAAACCAACACCGGTGCCGTAGTCAGAGCTGTCTTGAGATTCTGAAAACTCACCTTACACTCACCCGACAATCTGAACTGGGCACCCTTCTGGGTCAATCTGGTCATCGGGGCTGCAATAGATAAAAACCCCTTCACGAACCAACGATAGTAGCCTGCTAATCCCAATAAACTCTGAATCTATGTAGCCTATGCTGGTCTAGGCTAGTTCTTGACTGCTTCAATCTTCTTTGGGTCTACCTAAATACTCTATGTTGATACAATATGACCCAGAAATGCAACTGAACTCAACCAGAATTCACACTTCAAGAACTTAGCATATAACTGACTATCCCTTAGAGTCTTAAGAACCACTCTAAGGTGCTGCTCGTGCTCCTCCTGGATGCGGAAATATATCAATATATCATCAATGAAGACTATCATGAACGAGTCCAAATAAGGCCTGAACACTTGGTTCATCAAGTCCATAAAAGCTGCTGGGGCATTTGTCAACCTGAATGACATAACCAAGAACTCATAATTCCCGTACCGAGTGCGGAAAGCTGTCTTAGGGACATTGGATGCCCTAATCCTTAACTGATGGTAGCCAGATGACAAGTCAATCATGGAAAATACCTTGGCACCTTGAAGCTGATCAAACAAATCATCAATCCTCGGCTGCGGATACTTATTCTTGACTGTAACCTTGTTTAATTGTCGGTAATCAATACACATTCTCATTGACCCATCTTTCTTCTTAACAAATAACACAAACACACCCCAAGGCGAAACACTAGGTCTAATGAAACCCTTTTCAAGCAAGTCTTGCAACTGCTCCTTTAACTCTTTCAACTCATATGGAAATGGGCTGAGTGCCTGGAACCAGATTAATGCAAAAGTCAATATCCCTGTCGGGTGGCATACCCGACAGGTCTGAAGGAAATACATCAGGGAACTCACGAACAACGGGCATCGAATCAATAGAAATGACAACAACACTAGAATCGCGAACATAAGCCAAATAGGCCAAACACCCCTTCTCGACCATACACCGAGCCTTCACATACGAGATAACACTGTGGATAGAATGACCAGGAGTCCCTCTTTACTCTAAATGAGGCATACCCGGTAAAGCTAAGGTCATAGTCTTGGCAAGACAGTCCAAGATAGAGTGGTAAGGTGATAACCAGTCTATCCCCAATATAATATCGAAGTCAACCATGTCTAAAAGCAACAAATCTGCACGAGTCTCAATACCCCAAATCACCATAATACAAGAATGATAGACTCAATCGACCATAATAGAATCACCCACCGGTGTAGACACATAAACAGGAACACTAAATGCATCACTAGGCATGACCAAGTAAGGGGAAAAATAAGATGACACATACGAATACGTAGACCCCGGATCAAATAACACTGAAGCATCTCTATCACAAACCAGAATCATACCTCTAATAACTGAATCTGAAGCCTCAGCCTCGGGCATGGCCTAAAGAGAATAACATCGGGGTTGGGCCCCACCATCCTGAACCACATCCCTGGGTCGGCCTACTACTGGCTGGCCTCTACCCCTAGCGCCCTGAGCTCCACCTCTAGTACATCTACCTCCACCTCTAGTACCTCTACCCCTACCTCTAGTTGGATGGGCGGGCTGTGGAACACCTGGTGCCTGAACCATGGCACGAGAACCCTGATGCTGAGAGCTACTTGGTGCTCGAGGGCAAAACCTAGAAATATGACCCGTGTCACCACAAGTGTAACAAGCCCTCGGCTGCTAAGGCTGCTGACCCAGTCGACCTGAATGACCACCCGGGAAACTCTGAAGCAACGGTGCACTGATAGGAGCTGGCAGTGCACTGTAGGGCTACTGATCAGAATAGTGCATTTGAGAACCACGACCACATGAAGCACCACGAGAAACCTGGAGTGCTGACTAAAAGGGCCTAGGAGGATGACACCTATCATACGAATCTCTGCCTCCAGATGAGGCACCACTGAATCTGCCTGACTGACGGGGTCTCTTGTCTGCCCTATGACCACCCCCCTGTGATAATACCATCTCAACCCTCCGGGCCACATTGGCCGCCTCCTGGAAGGATATCTAACTCCTAACCTCTCGGGATATCTAAAGACGAATTGGATGGATGAGTCTATAAATATACCATCTCACTCTCTCCCTCTCAGTGGGAAGTATAATAAGAGCATAGCGAGCCAAATCAATGAACCTGGTCTCGTACTGGGTGACTGTCATAGATACCTACTGGAGACACTCGAATTTCCTCTGATAGGCCTCTTGTTGTGTAATAGGGAGAAATTTCTCCAGAAATAACTGCGTGAGCTGCTCCGAGGTCAAGGCTGGCGATCCTACTATTCTAGCTAAGCAATAATTCCTCCACCAAGTCTTGGAAGATCCAGACAAGTGAAATGTAGTGAAATCAACCCCATTGGTCTCAATAATACCCATGTTCCAAAGAACCTCATGGTAGCTATCCAGATAATCCTGGGGATCCTCAGTAGATGCACCGCTGAAGGTAGTAGTGAAGAGCTTGGTGAACCTGTCCAACCTCTACAAAGCATCGGCAGACATAGCTGCTCCATCACCGGCCTGGGCTACCATGCCCGGCTGAGCTGCTCCAACTGGCTGAACTGTTGGAGTCTGAATATGGGGAGCTACCTGCTCCGGAGTGCGAGTAGCAGGAGTCTGGGCTCCTCCTCCATCCTGGGAGACGACTGGTGCTAGAGGAAGTAAACCTGCTCTGGTGACGCTCTCCATAAGGCCCACTAGACGGACCAGAGCATCCTGAAGAACTGGGATGGCAGTAAACCCCTCTGGGACCTGAGCTGGGCCCACCGGAACTGCTGGGGCTGGAACCTCGTCTTCAAAATCAACCTGAGGCTCCACTAGGGGTGTTGCTGCCCTGGGCTGAGCTCAGCCTCAGCCTCAGCCTCTAGCTCGACCTCAGCCTCACCCTACGCCCCTCGTAGGAGCTGTTGGGGGCTCAGACTGTTGATTGGTAGATGAGGAAGCGCGTGTTCTCGCCATCTGCGAAAGAATAGAGTAGAAATTCAATTAGCATTGAGAAACCAAATCGCACGACAAGAAAGAACAAATGCGAAACTTTTCCTAACTCTATAGCCTCTAGGAGATAAATACAGATGTCTCAGTATCGATCCCTCAGACTCTACTAAGCTTGTCCGTGAAATGTGAGACCTATGTAACCTAGAGCTTTGATACCAACTTGTCACGACCCGGATTTCCCACCCTCGGGAGTCATGATGGTGCCTACTCGTAGAAGCTAGGAAAGCCACGATCTTAGAAATAATTAACTCTTTTGTTTTTAATTCCTTTTTAACCAATTAAATTAACAGGGAAATAAACAATGAAATAACAGCGGAATATGAAATTTAGTGGAAGTCGTAAATAAAATATAAAACCAAAATACCCTGAAGACCAACTCATGTTTCTAACCAGGACCTGGTGTAACAACATCCACAGACTGTCTAGGATTACTACAAATAAGTCTTTAAAAGAAAAGAACATAATCTATCTCGAGTACAAATGACAACATAATATAAAAACTGATAGAAGAGACGCCGGGCTTGCAGACGCCAGTAGGGCTACATCGGAGTCTCAAACTGAAAGATAGCTCATGATCTAATGCTAATGACCAAATGCTACTCCGGGATCTGCACACAGTGCAGAGTGTAGTATCAGCACAACCGACCCCATGTGTTGGTAAGTGCCTGGCCTAACCTCGGTGAAGTAGTGACGAGGCTAGACCAGACTACCACATAAACCTGTGCAGTTATCTATATATATATATATATATATATATATATATATATACAGCAAAACAGAAATACAGAGATAACCAATCAATATGGGAAGGGGAGCATGCTGTGGGGAAGATAACAACTCTGAGTAAAAATCATCAAGTAATGAAGGAAGTAACATAACTCAAACATCAATAAGGAATCAGAAATCAATAAGTAAACGGAATCACCCTTCTTGCGTTTACTCTCTTTCCTTACATATAATTAATAGAATCATCACGGGATGGTACATCGTGCAACACGACATCACCCTTCGTGCTTTACACTCTTTCCTCACAATATTAACAATGCACGACATCACCCTTCATGCTTTAACACTCTTCCTCACCCAAGCAACAATAACAAACAAGGGCAAGGGAAATAAACAAGAACATATAGAAATCCCGGCAAGGGAACAACAATTATATAATTATATCTCGGCAAGGGAACATTTCAATAACTCTTTCTCTATCTTTCACTTATACTTCATAACTCTCTTTACCACTTAAATCAATGCTACAAAGGGTTCAATCTTCTCATAAACTTTCACAATTCATAATATAACTCGAGCCAATGCTCCAAGATGTTCAAAGGTCTCAATTCCTTCCACAAACATTTCACAACAACTAGAAATCATTACCAAATCATGAAGAATACAATGAAATCAGGATATTTACAATATAAAGACTCACGGTCATGCTAGACACCAACGTATAGAAACTCGTCACCATGCCTATACGTCGTACACGACTAATACCACATAGAAAATAGGACTCAACTCCTAATCCCTCAAGCTAAGGTTATACCAAACACTTACCTCGATGCCTTGAACATAACTCAAGTCTCAATTATAGCTTTACCCCTGGATTCCACCGCCAATTCGTTCATATCTAAGCACAAATTACTTAATTACATCAATAAACACTAAATGAATCAACCCCAGAGCATGAAAATGAGTTTTCCAAAGTTTTACCCAAAATTTAAAAATTGCCCCCGAGCCCGCGTGGTCAAAACCCGAGGTTCGAACCAAAACCCGATTACCCATTCCCCCATGAACTCAAATATATAATTTATTTTGAAATCGGACCACAAATTGAGGTCCAAATCCCAAAGTTTTGAAAAACCTCGGTTCTATTCAAAACACCCAATTTCCCCATGAAAATCTTTGATTTTCGGTTGAAATCATGTTAAAAGATGTTAATGATTGAAGGAAATAAGTAAAACTAACTTACAATCGATTTGGAAGAAGACTTGTTCTTGGAAAATCTTCCAAAGGTGTTTGTGTTTGAAAAAGATGTGAAAAAATGAGTTAAAATCGGGTAAGTATAGAAAAATGTAGGTCTCAACTACGGAAAATGCAAACAGGGGTTCGCAATTGCGAACCTCGACCTCTGCAGATATGGGAATTGCGAAGCTTAGTTCGCATTGCGAACCCTTCTAAAATTCCAGACCCTCGTATTTGCGACACCTGTGTCGCATTTAAGACATATTGATCGCATTTGCGATCACTGGCCAACATGGAAGCTTTCGCATTTGCGAAGAAAATTCTCGCATTTGCGAGGAAGGAGTAGGTCTGGGCTGTTTCGCATTTGCGAGGCAGCCTTCGCATATGCGAGCCAGGCTTCCCAAATTCGAAGCTTGCAGGTAAGTTCATACTAGCAAACTTTTAAGTTTAAAAATGCATCCTGTGGCCTATCCAAAATTTACCCAAGCCCTCGGGGCTCCAAACCAAACATACACAGAACCTCAAAAACATCCTACGGACTTATTCGCCCAATCAAATCGCCAAAATAACATCATAAACATCGGATTAAACCTCAAAATCCATGAATTCTTTCAAACTTCTTAAAACATCAAATTTTTCAATTTAGGCCTGAATCACGTCAAATGATATCCGTTTTTCATCAAATTTCACAAAAACATCTTAAATCATATATAAGACCTGTACCGGGCACCGAAAAAAATACGGGCCCGATACTAACATGGTCTAATCAAATTTCAGTTCAAATTTCCTTAATTTATTTCAAAAAACAATTTCTTTAAAAAATTTATTTCTTGAGCTTGGGACCTCGGAATTCAATTCCGGGCATACGCCCAAGTCCCATATTTTCCAACGGACCTTCCGAGACCGTCAAATCATGGGTCCGGGTCTGTTTACCCAAAATATTGACCAAAGTCAAAATAATTTATTTTATAGTCAAAACTTATAATTTTTCACACAGTTTCTCATTTAAGCTTTTCGGCTACGTGCCCGGACTATGCACGCAAATCGAGGTAACTCTAAATAAGTTTTTCAAGGCCTCGGTGTCATAGAATTTAATTTAAAACAAGTGATGACCGTTTGGGTCTTCACATAAAATCTCCATATAAGGGAACAAGTAAATGTATGAATTGGAGTTTGAAATATATTCGAAGATATTGCTAGCATTATCGAAAAATAATCAAATCTTCTGAGGATAATTTTGAATCATATTTAAAAGAAAACAAGAGAAAAGGTCGTCTACCAAAGTAAGTTTTTCTATTCGGCTTATTGTATTTTTATTTCATATATATGTTATTAACAAATCTCTTTTTATTTTATTTTTCATATTTTGCTCTTTCTTTGTTTTTTTAGCAGAGTAACTGATATTTATAAAGAAGATCATGTACTGAAAGCAAAGCTAAGATCTGGTGTCACAAGTAGTGGGCAACTAGTAAAATACACAACAAAACACGCTTGTCCTACTGTCTGAAATAGAATAGACATCATAAATACATGAGAAAACTCCTTCAAGCTGCTAAACGGCACGGAAGGGAAGCAGCCCACCGTAGGAGTCTCGAATCTGCTCAATAATGTGCACCCGACTGATAGCCAGTTATAACTGCCTCAGACCCTGTACAATTAAGTACAGAAGTGTAGTATGAGTACATAAACAATATATACCCAGTAAGTATCCCGTCTAATCTCGAAGAAATAGAGACGAGAGATTGACTCGATACTTACTAGGGTCAAGTAATGTGAGAAGAGTTTATAATAAGCATGGATATCACAAGTTATTAACATTCAATAATCATGGAGTAACAGTTCTTTCCCAAGTACTAACACGGATGCTTGTCTATAGTCTAAGAAGATATGTAACTAAGTCCTTGGAGAATTTCCTAAGCAAAACATGCACAAATATTCACCGTGGGATGTACGGCCCGATCCAATATCAAAATAAACATTGCACTGCATAGGGTCGAACGGCTCGAACCATAGATGCATCTATTACCCCGCTCGCGAATCACCCATGCAATGCGATAAAATAGAAATAAGCTCATTAACAAGCAACAATAACAATTAATATATATATCAGGAGTAGCCATACACAGGAATGCCAAATATTCTCCTTTAAAAGACCAAACAGGAAAAGGGTCATTCTCTAGTCTCATTCTTCTTACTCGAAATAGTTCATACAGATCTGAATTAATCAACACGTACTAGAACATCACGTCGAGCATGCTTATGAGTCCTAGTCTACCCGGGCTTAACATAATAGTCACTACGTACAGACTCTCGTCACCTAGTACATACGTAGCCCCCGAATATAATGACAAATAATTCAATTATTATACCTATGGGTACAATTCCCTCTTACAATGTTAGAAAGGAGACTCACTTCACTCCAAGTGCACCGAACACGAGTCCAAGCCCTCAATTCGGATATGAACGATTCCAAACTAGTTAAATGAAGTGAAAACTAGTCAATATAGACTCACAAGATTGAATTCTAGCTATTTAAGAAATGTTCCAACCATTAACATGAGTTTTCCTAAAGTCCGACCTCGGGCCCATGTGCCCGAATTCCGAATTTTGTTTAAGGAAGTTGTTCTCTACAACCTAAGGGTCAATAATATATGATTTCTAATTAATTCCATAACAAATTTCGTAGTTAAATCCAAGTTTTATTAAAACCCTAGGTTTAGCTCTAACCCTTTATTTTCTCCAAATTATTAGGTGTTAATCAACCCAAAACTCGACTATTAAACTTACATTAAGTATAAATAACTTACCTCACAATGCTATGTTGAAATCCCCTCTTTGAAAGCTCCCATATCGCTCAAGTGTAGAGACAAAATGAAATAAATGGCCTAAGTCCCATTTTAAAAGCTGGGTCCAGGTCTCTAATGTCGCAATTGCAACACCAGGCTCGCAATTGCGATAATATGTTCGCAAATTCGAACTGGTCCTCCCTTTGCCTTGATCGCAATTGCGATAGAAGGGTCGCAAATGCGGACCTTGCTGGGTTTGCAAATGCAAATCAAAAGTCGCAAATGCGACCACTGCCCCTAGCCAGCCTCATCGCAAATGCGATGTTATCCTCGCAATTGTGAGATAGCAATTGCGATCCAGGTCTCGCAATTGCAAAACCTGCAGTAGCAGCTAAAACACCCGAAAATTGGTGTGTTGTTCTATTCCAAGCCCATGCCCGAAACTCACACGAGCCCTCAGGGCCCCACTCTGAATGCTCACACAAGTCCAACAACATTGCACCAACTTGCTCGGGCGATCAAATTGCCGAAATAACACCTAAACCTACGAATTCAACACCTAAACGCATGAAATCCTTAAGAACATCCAAATTCCTATCTTTACAACCAAACGTCCGAATCACGTCAAGTCCTGTTTTTCACCTAATTTCACAAAAAAATCTACAATATTATATTGGACTTGTAACGGGCTCCGAAACCAACATACGTGCCCGATACCAACGTGATCAATCGTTACTTAGTTTATCTAAATCCTTAATATTTCAGATTAACAATTTCAAATAAAAATTCATTACTTAGGCTAGGGACCTCAAAATTCAATTCCGAGCATACGCCCAGGTCCCATATTTTCCTACAGACCCTCCGGGACCGTTAAATCACGAATCCGGACCCTTTTGCTCAAAATGTTGACCAAAGTCAAACTTAGTCTTTTAAGAAAATCCTAAGGAATCAAATGGGCATATTTCACCCAAAACTCTTCCAAATCCCGAACCAACCACTCCCGCAAGTTGTAAATTAGCTAAAACAAGAACAGGAAGTTTTATTTAAAGGAACGAGGTTCAAAAAGGCAAAACGACCAGGCGTGTCACGACCCAAAATCCACTAAGGGTCGTGGTGGCGCCGGACACCTCTGTCAGGCAAGCCAACAGAATTATCAATTGAATCCTCTTTTAATACTTTTGAAAATCTAAGGTTTTTCCTTCCATTTTTCATAAATAAAAGATCACTACTTGAATTCAAATTTAAATAATGACAATTAGTACAATCCTTCGAAAACCATCCCAGAAACCTGGTGTCACAAGTGCATGAGCAACTATCGATAAGGAAAGTAAAATACAACATCTGTCCGAAATACAGTGGACAGGGAACAAATAATAAAAAATGCTGAAAGGAACTACACTAGCTGCGGGTCGTCTCGAACAATGCAGCTCACCTAGTCCTAAAGTCATCCATGTTGCTATGCCCAGTAAGCTGCTAGAGGTAAATATGCTCGTGCAACAAAAATGCACAAAAGTGTAGTATGAGTATGTAATCAATGTGTACTCAATGAGTATCCCGCCTAATCTCGAAGGAGTAGAGAAGAGATGGCCAACTCCGACACTCACTAGAGGTCAATTAAAAATATTCTAGAAATGCGAGTAAAATCATGGATTTATAAAGTAGTTCAAATTCGCGAAGCCAGAAAAATAGGTAGACACCTTCAACAAAAAAAATCTAGGATTTTCAAGTTTACTTTTTATTATCTTATCAATTTATATCAAACCACGAAGGGCAATTTCACGTTTAAAATTCTCAAGAGACAAATAACATGCGCAAATCACACCGAGGCGACTGCCTGATCCAATAGAAATGTAAATTGTGCACTGCCGAGGGTCGAACGACACGAACCATAGATGCATCTATTACCTCGCTCGCGAATCATCCATGCGACGCGATCAACATAAAATAAACAATCACCCTACTCACGAATCATCCATGCGACGCAGGTACACATAAGATACATAATCACGCTGCTCGCGATTCATCCATGCGACACAGGTACACATAATATACATGCTCAAATAGCCAATTAGAATTTTATCAGGGAATAATTATCCAAATAAAACCAATTCTCTGTTTAACAATTCAGGAACTGATGTTTAATCTCTTTTTAAATTCATTTACTAATCAAAGGTGATTTAAACAATTCAAGTCATCAATGGGTTCATAATTATTCCAATATAATATGTTGATGGGTCCTAACTACCCGGAAAATAGCATAATAGTAGCTACGCAAGGACTCTCGTCACCTCGTGTGTACGTAGCCCCCACATATAGGAGCACATAATCAATTATTTCACCTATGGGGTAAATTCCCCCTTACAAGATTAGAAAGGAGACTCACCTCGCTCCGAAGGCTCATAACCGGCATTCTACATTCCGACGAAGACTTGCACCAATGCAAAATGCTCCAAAACTAGTCAATGATGATACATATCCATTAATATATGCTCAATTAAACTTTACAACCCAATTTGTAACAATTCCTAACCCCGAACGAAAAGTTGACAAAAATGCCCTCAGGCCCACGTGCCCAGAATCCGAAATTTCTCGAAGATAAAGTTTACCCATGAGCTCACGAACTCATATATATGATTTTTCTCCTACTTCCATTCCCCAAATCGTGGCTAAATTCCAAGAATATAATTTTTTAGGTTTTCCACCAAAACCCTAATTTTACACTAATTTTCATGCTTAAATCCATACATAATTGATGTATTTAACTCAAAAGTGATGGGGATAACTTACCTTTACATTGACGACAAAAATCCCCTCTTGAAGCTCCCCAAAATCACCCAAGCCATGAAGAAATGGGAGAAATGAACTCAATCCCACGATTTAAATAAACCTCACTGCTCCAGGTACTTCCGCTTCTGTGGAAAAATACTACATCAGCAGTTTCGCTTTTGCGGACAATCCGCCGCTTCTGCGGCTTCCCCTGGCCTAGCACATTTCTGCTTCTGCGATGTGCCAACCGCAGATGCGGTCCCGCTTCTGCGGACCTTTGACCGCATCTGCGGTCCTCCCCAATATACTCCCAACCGCTTCTGCGATCATTTATCTGCAGATGCGGTCCCGCTTCTACGGAACCTTGACCGCGTCTGCGGTCCTCAGGCCTTGGACCAAAAACTGCTTCTGCGACACCCGTCCACTTCTGCGGTGTCACTTCTACGGTCAACCAACTGTAGAAGTGAAAATACCAACAACCAGATGCCTTCAGCTCTCTTCCAAACTCCAATTTCGATCTGTTAACCACCCGGAATCCACCTGAGGCCCCCGGTACCCCAACCAGTCCCAAAACACATTACGGACTTGCTCGAGGCCTCAAATCACATCAAGCAATGTTAAAATCATCAATCGACCTCCAATCCAAGCTTTATGAACTTTGAACTTTCCAACTTCTATTTTCGATGTTTAAACCTATCCAATCATGTCCGATTGACCTCTAATTTTGCACACAAGTCATATTTGACATTACGGACCTACTCCAACTTCCAGAATCAAATTCTGACCCCGATATCAAAAAGTCCACTTCCGGTCAAACTTCTCAAAAACCTTCAAATTTGTATCTTTATCCAAATGGCCTCAAAATGACCTACGGACCTCCTAATTGACTTCTGATCGCGCTCCCAACTCCAGAATCACCTTACGGAGCTATTCATAGTCTCGGAATCCCAAACATACATTGATAACACTGAAATGCACTTCAAACCAAACTTATGAAATTTGTTCCAAAATGCTAACTTCCACAATAAGTGCCAAAAAGCTCCCGGGTTACCCAAAACCCAATCCGAGCATACGCCCAAGTCCGAAATCATCATACGAACCTGCTGGAACCTTCAGATCTTGATTTCGAGGTCGTTTACCCAAAATTCCAATCTTAGCCATTTTCCCCAACTTAAGGCTTCTAAAATAAGAATTTTCATTTAAAAATTTAACTCCAAACTTCCTGAATTTCAATTCCGACCATACACACAAGTCATAATACCTGAATGAAGTTGTTCATGGTCTCCGACTACTGAACGGAGTGCTAGTACTCAAAATGTACAAGGCAGGTCGTTACATTCTCCACCTCTTAAACAAACGTTAGTCCTCGAACGGACATAGAAAAGTACCTGAGCTGCTGAATAATTGGGGATATCTTCTCCACATGTCCTCCTTGGACTCCCAGGTCACCTCCTCGATTGGTTGGACCCTCCACTGGACCTTTACCGCAAAAATCCTCTTGGATCTCAATTGGCGATCCTACATGTCAATAATGGCAATTGGCTCCTCCTCATAAATCAAGCTCTCATCGAGCTGAATAGTACTAAAGTCTAACACATGGGAAAAGTCAGCATGATACTTCCGAAGCATCGACTCATGGAAAACCGGATGAACTCCTGATAAGTTGGGGGGTAATGTAAGCTCATAGGCAACCTCCCCAACTCTTCTCAACACCTCAAAGGGGCCAATAAACCTTGGGCTTAACTTGCCCTTTTTCCTGAACCTTATAATGCCCTTCATGGGCGAGACTTTAGAGAGAACCTTCTCGCCAACCATAAATGATACATCACGCGCCTTCTGATTTGCGTAACCCTTCTGTCTGGACTGAGTTGTGCAAATCCTTTCCTAAATCAACTTCACCTAATTCAAGGCATCATGTACCAAGTCTGTACCATACAACTTAGCCTCACCAGGCTTGAACCATTCGATAGGAGAACGACAACGGCGACCATATAGAGCCTCGTATGGAGCCATCTCAATGCTAGAGTGATAGCTGTTGTTATATGCAAACTCCACCAAGGGCAAGAACTGATCCCACTGCCCTCCAAAGTCAATCACACACGCTCTAAGCATATCCTCTAAAATCTGAATTGTCCGCTCCGACTACCCATTGATCTGAGGATGGAATGTTGTGCTAAGCTCTATATGGGTCCCTAACTCACTCTGAATGGCTCTCCAGAAATGGGAAATGAACTGAGGTCCCCTGTCTAATATAATGGAAACAGGCACAGCGTGCAACTGGACTATCTCCCGAATGTAAATATGAGCATACCTCTCCGTTGTATAAATGGTCGCCACTGGAATGAAGTGAGCCGATTTGGTCAACCTATCAACAATGACCCACACTGAATCGAACTTCCACAAAGTCCGCGGCAACCCCACTATGAAATCTATAGTGATACGCTCTCATTTCTACTCTGGGATAGGCATATGCTGACATAGGCCACCCGGCCTCTAGTGTTCATTCTTGACCAGCTGGCAATTCAAACATTTAGCCACATACTCAACTATGTCTTTCTTCATCCTCCGCCACTGATAATGTTGCCTCAAGTCGCGATACATCTTCATAGCTCCTGGGTGAATAGAATACCGCGAACTGTGTGCCTCTTCTAGGATCCTTTTCCTTAGACCATCAACATTAGGAACACATAGACGACCCTGGAATAGCAAAACACCATCCTCACTGATAGAAACCTCCTTGGCACCTCCCTATAGCACTATCTCTCTAAGAACCGCCAAATGTAGATCATCGAACTGTCGGGCCATGATATGCCCCAATAATGAAGACTGAGCGACTACACACACAAGAACTTGGTTGGGCTCTGAAATGTCCAACCTCACAAGATTGTTATCCAAGGATTGAATGTCCAAAGCTAGTGGTCTCTCTGCTGCTGAAATGAATGCCAATCTACCCATACTCTTCGCCTTTCTGCTCTAAGCATCCGCGACCACATTCGCCTTGCCTAGATGATAAAGAATGGTGATGTCATAATCCTTCAGTAACTCAAGCCACCTACACTACCTCAAATTAAGATCCCTCTGCTTCAATAAATGCTGCAAGTTGCGATGATCGGTGTAAACCTCACATGAAACTCCATACAGATAATGCCTCTATATCTTAAGAGCATGAACAATCGCGGCCAACTCTAGATCGTGCACAGAATAAATTCTTCTCATGAATCTTCAGCTGACGCGAAGCATATGCAATAACTCACCCCTCCTGCCTTAATACACATCCCAAACCAACGCGTGAAGCATCGCAATACACCGTATCCATTCCTGTACCGGAAGGAAATACAAGAACTGGTATTGTAGTCAAAGCCGTCTTGAGCTTCTGAAATCTCTCCTCAAAATCATCGGACAAATGGAAAGGGGCACCCTTCTGGGTCAATCTAGTCAAAGGTGACGCATTGGATGAAAAGCCCTGCACGAATCGCCCGTAATAACCTGCTAATCCCAGGAAACTCGTGATCTCGGTCACTAAGGTAGGACGTGACCAACTCTGAACTGCTTCAATCTTCTTGGGATCCACCTTAATATCCTCTCCCGACACAATATGACACAAGAATGCCACTGATTCTAGCCAAAACTCACACTTTGAGAACTTGGAATATAGCTTCTATTCCCGCAAGGTCTGAAGCACTACTCTCAAATGATGCTCGTGATATTGCGAGAATATATCAAGATGTCATCAATGAAGACATAACAAAGGAATCATATATAAGGCCTGAACACACTGTTCATCAAATCCATGAACACTGCTGGGGCATTAGTCAAGCCAAAAGAAATCTCCAAAAACTCATAATGGCCATATCTAGTTCGGAATGCAGTCTTCGGAACATTCGAGTCCCGAATCCTCAACTGATGATACCCTGACCTCGGGTCTATCTTAGAGAACACCCTAGCACCCAGCAACTGGTGGAATAAATCATCGATACGGGGCAACGGATATTTTTTCTTGATAGTGACTTTGTTCAACTGGCGGTAATCAATGTACATCTGCATAGTCCCATCCTTCTTATTCACAAATAACATTGGTGCACCCCAAGGTGACACACTGGGCCTAACAAACCCCTTTGCCAATAGCTCCTCAAGCTGCTCCTTCAACTTTTTAGGAGCCATGTGGTACGGTGGAATAGATATAGGCTGGGTGTCTAGAGCCAAATCGATACAGAAATCAATATTACGATCCGGTGGGATACCAGGAAGATCGGAAGGAAAAACATCGGTGAACTCTCGAACCACTGGAACTGAATCAATCATCGGGGACTCTATGGTGGTGTCCCTAACATAAGCTAGATAAGCAAAACACCCTTTCTCGACCATATGTCGAGCCTTCAAGAAGGAAATAACCCAACTAGGTGTATCGGCTGTGGAACCCTTCCACTCCAATCTCAACAACCCTGGCGTCACTAGTGAAATAGTCTTGGCATGGCAATCTAGGACAGCATGATGTGGAGATAACTAGGCCATGCCAAGGATGACCTCAAAATCGACCATATCAAGCAACAGAAGGTCTGCTCTAGTCTCAAGCCACAGAATGTGACCATATAGGACCGGTAGGCCCAATCCAGAATTATAGAATCACCCACAGGAGTGGACACATGAACATGAGTACCCAAAGGCTTAGGAAAAATAACCACAAAATGAGCAAACAGAGATGATACATATAAATAAGTAGACCCTAGGTCAAATAATACCGAAGTATCTCTACCACCGATGGGAATAATACCTATGATGACACCGTCTGAGGCCAATGCATCTGGTCTAGGCGAAAGAGCATAGAATCTAGTAGGAGTGCCTGCTGGTTGGCCCCCGCCTGACTGAGAAGTAGCTGGCTGACCTCTCCCCGTCTGACCTCCGCCTCTAGGACGACCCCAACTAGCCTGCCCTCCACCTTTAGGTGCCTAGGCAGCTGGTGCTAAAATCATGAGCTGGTGACCCTGCTGCACTGCCTTGCCCCGTAGCTTGGGGCAGGTCCTCTTCAGATGACCCGAATCTCCACACTCGTAGCACACTCTCAGCACCATAGCCTGTTGTCCCGGAGTCTGAGCCTGCTGTCCCGAATACCCACTAGAAGAACCCTGGATGGCTGACGGGCGATAGGAACTCTTTGGCACAGCGCTGAAGGGAGCACTAGAAGAATCCCGATAACTAGAACACCCGCGGAATTAGCCCTGAATAGCTGGTGGGTGGTAAGAACTCTCAGATATCATACTGAAATAAGGTCTCATCGGGCCATCTTAGGGAGGGGGTGGTGGTGCTGAATATGAGAGTCTGCTGGGTTGGCCCCTCCTAAAGTGACCTCTACCCCTAGCTGGGGCATCTCTGAACTCTCCTGAAAACTGGGCCCTCTTGTCCTGCTGAATGTGCTCTCTACCCCTCAGGCGATACCCCTCATTGCTACGAGCAATCTCCACTACTAGATGATACTCAGTACCCATCTCCACCTCTCGGGCCATGCTAGCTCGAATACCGGGGTGCAACCCTGCAACAAATCTCCGCACTCTCTTTGCATTTGTGGAAAGTATCATGAGTACATGGCAAGACAACTGAGAAAACCTCACCTCATAATCAGTCACAAACATCTGACCCTACTCAAGATGCTCAAACTGGTGTCGTAACTCTTCCCTCTCAGAGGGTGGAATATACCTATCCAAGAACAACTTGGTGAACGGACCCCAGGTTAGGGGAGGAGAACCCGCTGGCTTGCCAAGAACATAGGACTGCCACCATCTACGGGCCTTGCCCTCTAGCTGAAAAGTAGTGAAGTCAACTCTATGTGACTCCAATATCCTCATGTTGTGTAGTCTATCGCTGCACTTATCGATGAATTCATGGTCATCCTCATGTCGTTCACCCCCAAAGGTAGGAGGGTGAAGCCTAGTCTATCTGCAGACCGCCGTCTACAACTGGCTTGAGCTGTGGGCCCACTGTAGCAACTAGTTGGGGCCCATCTGCAGGTAGTGCACCTGGAGTCCGATACACTGCAACTGCATGTCCAGGATCCTGAGCAGTAGGGGTCTGTGCTCCCCTTCCTGCCTGTGAGGTAGCTGGGTCTGCTGGAAATAAACCAGCCTGAGTCATAGAATCTATGAACTGAAGCATACGACCCATAACCTCCTGAAATCCCAATGCTGTCATAAAGTCTGCCGGGGTGGGCTCAGCTACGGGCACCTCGCCCTGCTCCTCAATAATAGGATCTCCTGCGAGATATGCTGGTGGTGCGACTGGAAAAACTCTAGGATGCCCTCGTCCCTTACCACTGGCCGGTGCCCTCCCCCGGCCTCTGCCTCTGCCTCGAGCAACGAAGAGAGCAGCTTCGCCCGGATCTGGAACATCAACCGTGCGTGTCCTTACCATCTATGAGAGAATAGATAAGGGAAATTTAGTACAACAATCACTGCATGATAGGAATGAATAAAGAGTAGTTCTTCCTAATACCCCATAGCCTCTCGAAGATAAATACAGACGTCTCTGTACCGATCTACAAGACTCTATTAGGTTTGCCCATGACTTGTGATACCTACGTGAACCTAGTGCTTTGATACCATGTTGATAAGACCCAATTCCATAACAGGTCATGATAGCGCACAACATCTATTTCTAGGCAAGCCAACGCGGAAGTTACTAACTAGACTTTCAATCACCTTAACCCAAAAAAAAAATTGAAATAATTCTTTAAGTTGGAAGTAAATCAAAAATGATGGATAAAATCATAATAATCATACAACCCCAAAATACTATAGTCTACTATTGTGTGTGCCAATACCTGGTGTCACAAGTAGTGGGCAACTAGTAAAATACACAACAAAACACACTATCCTACTGTCTGAAATAGAATAGATAGCATAAATACATGAGAAAACTTCTTCAAGCTACTGAACGGCACGGAAGGGAAGTAGCTCACCTTAGGAGTCTCGAATCTGCTCAATGATGCGCGCCCGACTGATAACCAGATGTAACTGCCTCAGACCCTATACAATTAAGTACAGAAGTGTAGTATGAGTACATAAACAATATGTACCCATTAAGTATCCTCTCTAATCTCAAAGAAGTAGAGATGAGAGGTCGACTCGATACTTACTAGGGTCAAATAATGTGAGAATAATTTATGATAAGCATGGATATCACAAGTTATTAACATTCAATAATCATGGAGTAACAGTTCTTTCCCAAGTACTAACATGGATGCTTGTCTATAGTCTGAGCAGATATGTAACTCAGTCCTTGGAGAATTTCCTAACCAAAACATGCGCAAATAATCACCATGGGACATACGGCCCGATCCAACATAAAGTAAATTGTGCACTGTCGAGGGTCGAACGGCTCGAACCATAGATGCATCTATTACCTCACTCGCGATTCACCCGTTCGATGCGGTCAAATAGAAATAAGCTCATTAACAAGCAAAAATAACGCTTAATATATATATATGAGGAGTAGCCATACACAGGAATGCCAAATATTCTCCTTTAAAAGACCAAACAGGATAAGGGTCATTCTCTAGTCTCATTCTTCTTACTCGAAATAGTTCATACAGATCCGAATTAATCAACACGTACTAGAACATAATGTAGAGCATGCTTATGGGTCCTAGACTACCCGGACTTAACATAATAGTCACTACGTACAAACTCTCATCACCTAGTACGCATGTAACCCCCGAATATAATGACAAAAATTCAATTGTTATACATATGGGGAGAATTCCTTCTTACAAGATTAGAAAGGAGACTCATCTCGCTCCAAGAGCACTTCCAGTATCGAACATGAGTCCAAGCCCTCAATTCGGAGCCGAACGATCCCAAACTAGTTAAGCGAAGTGAGAACTAGTCAATATAGACTCACAAGATGGAATTCTATCTATTTAAGAAATTTTCCAACCATTAACACGAGTTTTCCTAAAATACGACCCTAGGCCCATGTGCCCGATTCCAAAATTTTTTGAAGAAAGTTGTTCTCTACAACCTAAGGGTCAATAATGTAACGACCCAATTGGTCTTTTCAGTTCTAGTGCACCGTTCAGTAGTCTGAGGTCATGAGCAACTTCACTTCAGGTATTATGACTTGTGTGTATGGTCGGAATTTCATTTCGGGAAGTTCGGAGTTGATTTGGAAAGAGAATTCTCGTTTCGGAAGCTTTAAGTTGAAAGAATCAACTAAGATTGTATTTCAGAGCAAATAACCTCGGAATCAGGTTCTGAAGGTTCCAGTAGGTTCGTATGATGATTTTGGACTTGGGCGTATGCCCGGATCAGAGCGTTTTGGCGCTATTGTGGAAGCTAGCATTTTGGAAGAAATTTCATAAGTTTGGCTTGAAGTGAATTTCATTGTTATCGATGTCAGTTTGGGATTCTCATTTTGGGAGTAGATCCGTACGGCAATTATGGAGTTGGGAGCGCGATTGGAAGTGAATTCGAAGGCCCGTAGGTCATTTTAGAGTCATTTGGCTAAAGATAGAAATTTGAAGGTTTTTGAGAAGTTTGACCGGAAGTGGACTTTTTGATATCGGGGTCGAATTCCGATTTTGGGAGTTGGAGTAGGTCCGTAATGTCGAATATGACTTGTATGAAAAATTTGAGGTCAATCAGACGTGATTTGATGAGTTTCGGCATCGAATGTAGAAGTTTAAAATTCCAAAGTTCATAAAGCTTGAATTGGAGTGTGATTCATTATTTCGATGTTGTTTGATGTGATTTAAGGCCTCGAGCAGGTCCGTGTTATGTTATGGGACTGGTTTGTGTGATTGGACGGGCCCTCGGGTGTGTTTCGGGGTAGTTTCAGATTATTTCGAGCTGGTTTGAAATAGCTGATGCTGGTATCTAGTGTTGTTCTTTGCGTTCACAAGGATCCTATCACGTTCGTGAAGAAGGATTTGGCTTCAGGGACTCTATTCTCCGCGTTCGCGAAGAGGTTCTCGCGTTCGCGAAGAAGGAAATCTCTGCTGCACAGGTCTGATTTCGGAGGCTCATATCTTGCAATATATAAAGAATTTGGAGATGATCCAAAAATCAATGTTGTAACCATTTGTGTCTATTTTTAAGAAATGTAAACCATTTAATATTTGGATTTGTTTACAAAAAGTTATGGCTGGTACACTATAGGCTGTCTGGGAAGATGAAGAAGAAATTGTGTTGCACATGGCTGACTTTGGCTGCTTATATCTCAAAATCTATATGGAATTGGGAGATGATAAAAACATGAAAGTTGTATATCTTAGTGTCTATTTATCAAAATATTAAACAATTTTTCATTTGGAGTTTTTTACAAAAATTTATGGCCATTATACTAGAGGCTGTTTGAGGAGAGTTTCTAAAATGGTTTTTGGAAATTTTCTTCTTCGCAAACGCGAATGGGTCTCGTGAACGTGAAGTAGAGTCGTAGGGGAAGTGTATAAGTGTAAAGAAATGGGTTTGTCTCATTTCATGTCATTTCCTCCATGGGAGCCGACCTAGGAGCGATTTTGGAGCTCCATTTTCATCATCCATGTCAAGGTAAGTAATTCCCACCTATTGCAAGTTAATTACTTGGATTATATCTAGCTTTTAACATAGAAAATCATGTAAATTAGTAGAAATTTTATGATTTTTAAGAAAACCTAGAAAATTTGTATTCTTAGATTTTGACCACGAATTTTGGTATGGAATTAACAGAAAATTATATATTTGAGTTCGTGAGTTCATGGGTAAACTTTTTCTTCGAAAAATTTAGTAATCCGGGCATGTGGGCCCGAGGGAAATTTCATCAACTTTTTGATCAGGGTTAAGAATTGCTATGAATTGGATCATTAGGAGTAATTGAGTATATATTAATGGATTGATATTATTATTGGCTAGCGTTGGAGCTTTGTGCATCGATTGGAGTCTTCAAAAGAGCGTGGAATGCATGTTATGGATGTTCGGAGCGAGATGAGTCTCCTTTATAACCTTGTAAGAGGGAAATATCCCCATAGGTGAATTAATTGGCTATGTGCTCCTATTTGTGGGGGCTACGTACGTACGAGGTGCCGAGAGTCCGTGCGTAGCTACTATTATGTTTTAAGTTCGGGTAGTCTAGGACCCAAAAGCATGTTATACTTGAAATATTTATAATCTTATTGATAGCTCGAACTTCTTAAACCACATGGAATTAATAAATCCATTCTCAAAAGTATTTGACTTCTCTCCTTAAATTGTTAAAAGAGAAAGTGGCTTTTATTTGAATAATTATTCCCCTATAAATTCTTAATTGGCTATTTGAGCATGTATTTTTATGTGTACCTGCATCACATGAATGATTCGCGAGCATGGTGATTGTTTAATTTATGTTGACCGCGTCTCATGGATAGTTCGCGATCGGGGTAATAGATGCATCTATGGTTTGAGCCGTTCGACCCTCGGTAGTGCACAATTTGCTTTTATGTTAGATCGGACCGTACGTCCCACGATGATTATTTGCACATGCTAGTACCTTGAACTTATTAAAGTTGTTATTGCCTCTTTATGGCTTGAAAGTATTTGGATAAATAAGAAAAAGAAATTTTTTTTTTGGAAATTTCCTGTAAACGAATTAATTGTTTACTCGTTTCCTTCTATTGGACATGTTTATAGAAATCCACGATTTAATGTATTATTGCCATCATCATTGGACCACTAGTAAGTGTCGGAGTCAACCATCTCGTCTCTACTTCTTCGAGATTAGATGGGATACTCATTGAGTACACGTTGTTTTTGTACTCATACTACACTTCTATGCATTTTTATTGCACAGGTTCATGTGTTATTAGTGGCCTATTGGGCATAGCAGCGAGGATGATTCTGGGACTAAGCGAGTTGCATTATTTGAGGCCACCGCAGCTAGTATAGTCCTTTTCCAGCATAATATGTTTACTTTATGCCCACATTATTCCGGACGGATGTTTTATTTTATTTCTATCTTAGTAAATGCTCATGCACTTGTGATACCGGGTTTTGGGATGATTTTGAAATATTTTGTATTAATCGCCTATTATTTAATTCTAATTGAAGGAGTTGTCTTTCTTTTCATTTATAAAAAAATTAAGGAAAAGCTTAATTTTCAAGATTGTTAAAAAGGAGAACTTCAACAAGTAATTTGGTTGGCTTGCCTGACAGCGGTGTCCGGCGCCACCACGACCCTTAGTGGAGTTTGGGTCGTGACAACATGGTATCAGAGCACTAGGTTCCTAGGGTCTCACGAGTCATGATCAAGTCTAGTAGAGTCTCGTGGATAGGTACAGAGACGCCTGTACTTATCCTCAGGAGGCTACAGGGATGTTAGGAGTACTTCCCTTCTTGATTCCTCATCGTGCGATTTGATTCCTGGAGGTTATGCCCTTGTTTCCTTCCTACTCAATCTTACGCGACGTGAGCCGCTTGTTATAAATCGAGAATTTAAGAATTGTAATGGTACTACTAATGTGGTGCGGGGTGTTTCTCCCTGCGGGGTTGTGTGAGTTATTATTATTGGAAGGATATTCTATTGTTTTAGCTCAGTAGCGGTACTTCTGAGAGCCTTGAGGCTAGGCACAGGTTGCCATGATTTTTATGAACGATTATTCCGTGGTATTGATATGATGGTAGGATATTTACCTACGTGTCGAGGCAGTGAATGGCTTGAAGGGAGATTTACTCAGTGCATGATCTAGAGATTCGATATTTTATTCCCGAAAGTGGACAGGCAATCGGGCTGAGAATATTCAGGTTTGGGTTGATGGGGTAACAAGACTTGGTAGTTGCGGGCGTAGTGGAGTTTTCATCTATGATGAGGTGTTGTTTTCCTTATTGAATGTACTAAGTTTGCTGGTGTTATGATCTTCTACAACTCGCCTTTGGAGCAGGATATTGAGGGACAGTATTGAAGAAGCAAAGGTCAGAGATCGTGGGGTGCGGTGGTTTAGGATGGAATCGGTGTTCCTAGTATTAATGGCTCGAGAAAGATGATCTTTGGAAAGGTTTAAAGTTAGTAGCGATTGGTGGGTTCAAGTGCTACGAAGATAGATTTTTTTAGGCAACAATTGAGCAGCAAAGTATGGGGAAGGACATGTGGGAAGTGTCAGGCAATTTAAAACTTCTAGAAGGCTAGGTATAAAAAGCGCAGGTCGAGTAGTTGATTAAAGAAGTGAGTTTGGCCAAAGTGGGAGAGTGGCGGAGCTGCATAGGGGCTTGGTGGTAGGATTACTACGCGCCTTAAGGAGAGTTTGGATCGATTTGGGAATTTTAGTGATTGGTGATTAGGGTCTATGGATCTAATTTGAAGTATGGGCTAATATACAGCAAAGAGATTGGTCGTGCGAATAAGGGGTTTTACAGAAAGAATTTGAGAATTTGGGCATTTGATTGCGCAAGGTTATGTCAATAAGAGATAAGAAATTCCGGTGAGTTTCAGAGTTGTGTAATAGTGGCTTCAAGCTAAGTGGTAGAGTCCCACAGCCAATGATTGGGTTGCATGGTTAACTACTTGCGAGGTTTTCTGGTTGTTAGCATATTTCTGGGTTATTTCGGCTACGGTAAAAGAACATAAGTGGTGATTTTGAGCAAAAGAATTGTCAAAGAGTGCTTTGGTTGGCCTTATTGGCTCATGTTTAGACTTAGAGAAGGATTCAAGATTTATGCCTTTTATAGATGTAGGTTTCAAGGGAAGTGATTATGCCTGGTGCTTCGTAGAGAGGATATCTATGTGCTATTAGATTTATAAAGTTGATCATATTTGGGGCCAAGTCAGAGTAGGTGGCTCTCAGTAACGGTCCTAGTGGATTCAAGGGGTAATGTGTGGTGCCTAATGATTTCGAGCCTATAGTTACGGTTAGGATTCAAGCTTGGTAGCAGTTTATGAGAAGAGGTGCAGGATGTTCTATGATGTCTGGACTTGTAGTGTAGCATTTGGGAAATACGAAATGATTTGTGGGATTTGAGACAGCATGGCCTCGTGTTTCAAGTTCACTCGGGGTGAGTGTGGATGAAGTGTTCTATGTGTTTAATGGAGTTGTTATTATTTCTAAGGCAATCAGGGTAAATCAAAAGAAGATAGATTGGTTAGCCATAGTTGAGTTGGCATATTGGTGGTAGAGATCAGTTCCCTCAGCGTGATCAAGTTATGCGTGTGATTTGTAGCGGTACGCGTGAGGCCTGTCGGCCGCAGTAATTGATGTTATTCAGGAGTATTCTACTGTTATGGCTCGTTATGTGTAGGCGGATCCCAGAAGGGCTATGGTGGCTTAGACCACTACTTAGATGTTTGCATATTCTACGGTTATAAGAATTTACTTGTGTGTTGCTATATTTTTCCTGAAGTTAGTTCAATGCAAAGCTTTTATATGATGAAGTGTTAACCTATTAGTGGTTCCGGAGTTATGATAAAAATCGTGTTCTATCGTATATTGGCATGTTGGTTGCAGTGAGTGGTATGGAATTTGAAGTGAGGATCAAGGTTGCAGTTTGGTGTTGACAAGGATGTCACGAACTCGGATGAGCAGGAAAGGAGTTTCGATGTTTAAAGTAAGTTGGTATTGTCCTCAGTATCACCTGAGATCGATGTTTTATGAAAAAGGCTTTGCATCCTGGCTAAGGATTCTTGATTGCTTTTTAGCGTTAGTGCGGCCAGTGGTTTAGGTGTGCAAACCTGTTATTCATCACGGAAAGTCATGGGAGCGTGCCTCACGGGAAGGTTGTATAAGTGTGGCATGTATCCACTTGATTGATTGAGGAGTTAAACAAAGTATAAAGATTGTAGAGATGTCTTTAAATTGAGAATTGATGCCTGGAGGGCACTTAGTCTATTGGGTTGTGGACTGTGGAGGATTACTCCGGTTGTGATGGTTGTTCTTGTGTGTTATGAGAAAAGGGATGTTAGTTTGGACCTTTGAAAGGTTATTGGCCTAGCTTGGTATGATCAGAATCGACTTGATGGATGGATTTAAAAATGAATATGGGCTCTATATCTGGCTAGATCTGTTCATTTCAGCAATGCGCTCCTTATGGAAGGGTAGTCAGGGTGTTATTATGTCGCTAGCTATTTCATATAATGGTGTATTGAGCCGTGCTAGTTGTGAGATAGCTCGGTGAATTTCTTATGTATTGAGGTTCCGCATAGAGGTGAGGTTATATGAGCAGGATGGCTCTTGAGATTCAGATCGTATATCGCACCTCAGTTGTGCTCGAGTTTGTTACTTATAGCATTATATGTCTCCCCAGGGAATGGTATTATGCACTTAGCATGTTTATGATCGATATTTGGTATTTTGTTGTAATGAGAAATTTAGCTCGATGTGCATCTCCTTATGTGAGTTATACGTGTGGGTCGGGTGGCACGCCGCCATGGTTATGTTGTGTGGATCGGATAGCACGCCGCCATAGGTATATTATTTGGATCGGGTTGCACGCCGCAACAATGTGATGTTCAGTACAGTTCCCTATATCTATTTCTATGTGTTTTGTTTCCTATTGTCTGAGGAAAACTCGTGTTAGCAATGTGCCCGCGTCGCATGTATGATTCGCGAGCGGGCTAATTGGATTTCCTTTTTAGAATTCATTTTCCTTTCTGTAACCCATTCGAATTGGCAGCCTATTGGCACATTGTGGCGTCATATGAGACTTTTTGATCATGTTCGGGGGGCTTATTACCTAAGAAGTTCGTACTGGGTGAGACAAGATTATTGGAGTTATGATCCGTGCAATCTGATTATATGAAGTACAATAAGGAGCTAAGGCCTTTATTCGCTTCCGAATGAAGTGATAGTTCTTTTCAGGAGTATAGACTCAATGATTAGTTGATTCTCCAGTTGTTATGAATTTATACACATCTGTTCCGTCGTGGCGGCATTGTAAGAGTTAGAGTAAGACCTATGTATGTCATGAGGTACAATGGGAGCATCAGATTCGTGGAATTTCGATTAAGTTGATCAGAAAGTGTTATTGTGGTCCGGTGAGTAAAGTGATGCAAGGTGTGAAGTCAGCAAAAATTGTGCAGTCATGTTTGGGTACAGCGTGTCTGATTGATATGGTGATCGTATGTTGGAAACAGGCCTGACAGAGAATTTCGGATGTTGGAATTGGGCTCTAAGGCTTATTTGCTTAAGTGAAAAAGAATATCTTCAGAGTGATCGAGCTAGGGTGCTCAACTGAGTTGTGGCAGCACGGGTAGGTGCTCCAGGTGTTAAAAAGTGATTTCAGACTACTTTAGTGTAGTTCTAGGCTTCGAGGACGAACGTATGTTTAAGTGAGAAAGAATGTATGACCCAACTGGTCATTTTGAGCTCTAGCGCACTGTTTAGAAGTCTGGGGCCATGAGCAGCTTCACTTCAGGTATTATGACTTATGCGCATGGTCGGAATTTCATTTCGGGAAGTTTGGAGTTGATTTGGAAAGAGAATTCTCGTTTTGGAAGCTTTAAGTTGAAAGAATCAACTAAGATTGGATTTCCGAGTAAACGACCTCGGAATCGGGTTCTGAAGGTTCCAGTAGGTTCGTATGATGATTTCGGACTTGGGCGTATGCCCGGATCGGGTTTTGGATCACCCGAAAGTGTTTTGGCGCCTATTGTGGAAGGTAGCATTTTGGAAGAAATTCCATAAGTCTGGCTTGAAGTGCATTTTAGTGTTATCGATGTCCGTTTGGGATTCCGAGTCTGGGAGTAGCTCCGTATGGTGATTCTGGAGTTGGGAGTGCGATCAAAAGTGAATTCGGAGGCCCGTAGGTCATTTTAGAGTAATTTGGCTAAAGAAAGAAATTTAAATATTTTTGAGAAGATTGACCGAAATTGGACTTTTTGATATCGAGGTCGGATTCCTATTCCGGAAGTTGGAGTAGGTCCGTAATGACGAATATGACTTGTGTGAAAAATTTGAGGTCAATTGGACGTGATTTAACGGGTTTCAGCATCGAATGTAGAAGTTTAAAATTTTATAGTTCATAAAGCTTGATATGGAGTGTGATTCATTATTTCGATGTTGTTTGACGTGATTTAAGGTCTCGAGCAGGTCCGTGTTATGTTATGGGACTGGTTTATGTGATTGGACGGGGCCCCGGGGGCCTCGGGTGTGTTTCGGGGTGGTTTCTGATAATTTCGGGTTGTTTTAAAATAGCTGGTGCTGGTATCTGGTGTTGTTATTCGGGTTCGCAAGGATCCTCTCGCATTCGCGAAGAAGGATTTGGCTTCAGGACTCTGTTCTTCGCGTTCGCGAAGAAGGAAATCTCTGCATCACAGGTCCGACTTCGGAGGCTCATATCTTACAATATATAAGGAATTTGAGATGATCCAAAAATCAAAGTTTTAGCCTTTTGTGTCTAGTTTTGATAAATGTAAACAATTTAGCATTTGGATTTGTGTACAATAAGTTATGGCTGGTACATTATAGGTTATCCGGGAAGATGAAGAAGAAATTGTGTTGCGCAGGGCTAACTTTTGGCTGCTTATATCTCAAAATCTATAAGGAATTGGGAGATGATAAACGCAAAAAAGATGTAGATCTTGATGTCTAGTTTTCAAAACATTAAACCATTTGTCATTTGGAGTTTTGTACGAAACGTCATGGCCATTATAAGAGGCTGTCTGAGGAGAGTTTCAAAAATGGTTTTTGGAAATTTTCTTCTTCGCGAACGCGATGGGTTTGGCTCATTTCATCTCATTTCCTCCATGGGAGTCAACCTAAGAGCGATTTTGGAGCTCCATTTTCATCATCCATGTCAAGGTAAGTAATTCCCACCTATTGCAAGTTAATTACTTGGATTATATCTAGATTTTAATATGGAAAATCATGTAAATTAGTAAAAAATTTGGGATTTTGAAGAAAACCTAGAAAATTTGTATTCTTGGATTTTGCCCACGGATTTGGGTATGGAATTAAGAGAAAATAATATATTTGAGTTCGTGAGTTCATGGGTAAACTTTATCTTCAAAAAATTTAGGAATCCGGGCATGTGGGCCCGAGGGAAATTTCATCAACTTTTCGATCGGGGTTAGGAATTGCTATGAATTAGATCATTAGGAGTAATTGAGTATATATTAATGGATTGGTATTATTATTGGTTAGCGTTGGAGCTTTGTGCATCTATTGGAATCTTCAGAAGAGCGTGGAATGCCGGTTATGGATCTTCGGAGCGAGATGAGTCTCCTTTCTAACCTTGTAAGAGGTAAATGTCCCCATAGGCGAATTAATTGGTTATGTGCTCCTATTTGTGGGGGCTACGTATGTTCGAGGTGACAAAAGCCCGTGCATAGCTACTATTAAGTTTAAGTGCGGGTAGTCTAGGACCCAAAAGCATGTTATACTTGGAACATTTGTAATCTTATTGATAGCTCGAACTGCTTAAACCACATCAAATTAATAAATCCATTTTCAAAAGGATTTGACTTCTCTCCTTAAATTGTTAAAATTGAAAGTGGCTTTTATTTGAATAATTATTCCACGATAAATTCTTAATTGGCTATTTGAGCATGTATTTTTATGTGTACCTGCGTTGCATGAATGATTCGCGAGCAGGGTGATTGTTTATTTTATGTTGACCACGTCGCATGAATAGTTCATGAGAGGGGTAATAGATACATCTATTACACAATTTACTTTTATGTTGGATCTGACTGTACGTCCCACGGTGATTATTTGCATATGCTGGTATTGTTGCCTTGAACTTATTAAAGTTGTTATTGCCTCTTCATGGCTTGAAAGTATTTGGATAAATAATAAAAAGATTTTTTTTTTTTTGGAAATTTCCTATAAACGAATTAATTGTTTACTCATTTTCTTCTATTGGACATGTTTATAGAAAGCCATTATTTAATGTATTATTCACATAATCATTGGACCACTAGTAAGTATCGAAGTCGACCATCTCCTCTCTACTTCTTCGAGATTAGACAGGATACTCATTGAGTACACGTTGTTTTCATACTCATACTACACTTCTGTGCATTTTTGTTGCACAGGTTCATGTGTTATTAGTGGACTATTGGGCGTAGCAGCGAGGATGATTCTGGGACTAAGTGAGTTGCATTATTCGAGGCGGCCGCAACTAGTATAGTCCTTTTCCAGCATAATATGTTTACTTTCTGTCCACTGTATTCCGGACAGATGCTGTATTTTATTTCTATCTTAGTAAATGCTCATGCTCTTCTGACACCGGGTTCTGGGATGATTTTGAAATATTTTGTATTAATTGCCTATTATTTAATTCTAATTGAAGCAGTTATCTATCTTTTCATTTATAAAAAAAATGAAGGAAAAACTTAATTTTCAAGACTGTTAAAAAGAAGAACTTCAACAAGTAATTTGGTTGGCTTGCCTGACAGTGGTGTCCGACGCCACCACGACCCTTAGTGGAGTTTGGGTCATGACAAATAATTTATTATTTCTAATTAATTCCATAACAAATTTTGTGGTTAAATCCAATTTTTATTAAAATCCTAGGTTTAACTCTAACCCTTTGTTTTCTCCAAATCTTTATATGTTAATCTACCCAAAACTCGAGTATTAAACTTACATTAAGTAGAAATAACTTAACTCACAATGCTATGTTGAAATCCCCTCTTTGAAAGCTCCCAAATCGCTCAAGTGTAGAGACAAAATGAAATAAATGGCCTAAGTCCCGTTTTAAAAGCTGGGTCCAAGTCTCTGATGTAGCAATTGCGACACCAGGCTCGCAGTTGCGAAGTTGCAATTGCAACAATATGTTCGCAAATGCGAACTGGGCCTCCCTCTACCTTGATCGTAATTGCGATCCAGGTCTCGGCAATTGCGAAACCTGCAGTTGCAGCAAAAACACCAGAAAAAATGGTGTGTTGTTCTATCCCAAGCCCATGCCCGAAACTCACAGGAGCCTTCAGGGGCCCACTCTGAATGCTCACACAAGTCCAACAACATTGCACCAACTTTCTCAAGTGATTAAATTGCTGAAATAACACCTTAACCCACGGATTCAACACCTAAACGCATGAAATCCTTAAGAACATCCAAATTCCTATCTTTACAACCGGACGTCTGAATCACGTCAAATCAGCCCCGTTTCTCACCAAATTTCACAGACAAGTCTAGAATATTATATTGGACTTGTACCAGGCTCCAAATTCAACATACGGGCCCGATACCAACATGATCAATCATTAGTTAGTTTATCTAAATCCTTAGTATTTCAGATTAACAATTTCAAATAAAAATTCATTACTCGGGCTAGGGACCTCGAAATTCGATTCCGGGCATACGTCCCAGGTCCTATATTTTTCAATGGACCCTTCGGGACTGTCAAATCACGAATCTGGGCCCATTTACTCAAAATGTTGACCAAAGTCAAACATAGTCTTTTAAGAAAATCCTAAGGAATCAAATGGACATATTTCACCCAAAACTCTTCCAAATCCTAAACTAACCACCCCCGCAAGTCGTAAATTAGCTAAAGCAAGCACTGAAAGTTTTATTTAAGGGAACGGATTTCAAAAAGGAAAAATGATCAGGCGGGTCGTTACAGTATATTATCATGCAGAAGTTAAAACAGTAAAGAATTTGTATCTAGAATAATTTTCTATATTTAAATAATTTAAAATTTTTTGTTCCTGTATATTATGCTGAAGGTATAACATATAAAAGCACTATGTCCAGATTTAAACATCTTTGTGCAATTAAATAATTAAAAATTTTATTTCATGTATAGTATGCTGGAGATATACCATGTGAAAATATAATATCCAGTATTTTTTACTAGACATTATAATGGAACAGTGTCAAACAAAGGACAATTTGTATATATAATAAATTATTGGAATTAGGGACATAAAAAATTTTGCTTCCTGTATATTTTGCTGGAGATATACATTGTGGAAGCATAATATCCAATATTTTATACTGGATCATCACAACCCAGATTATTTTTCTTAAGTTGAGTGATTTATTTTTATTTTTTCCTATAAATTATACTGGAATTACTACTTATGAAGCGTTATAATCCAGTATATTATAACGGAGAAGTGTAAAAAAGATAGAAAATTTTTCTCTAGAACAATGTTGTGAAATTAAATAATTAAAAAATTTACTTCCTGTATAGTATCTAGATATATACCATGTGAAAGCATAATATCCAGTAATTTATGCTGGACATTATAATGGAGCAGTGTCAAAAAATGAACAATTTGTATCCATAATAAATTATTGGAATTAGGGACATAAAAAAATTTGCTTCCTGTATATTCTACTAAAGATATACATTGTGAAAGCAGAATATCCAGTATTTTATATTGAATTGTGACAAGCCAGATTGTTTTTCTTAATTTGAGCAATTTATTTAGTTGCTTCCTATAAATTATACTAGAATTACTAATTATGAAGAATTATAATTCAGTATATTATAACAGAGAAGTGTAAAAAAATAGAAATTTATTTTCTATAACAATGTTGTGAAATTAAATAATTAAAAATTTTACTTCCTGTATAGTATGCTGGAGATATAATGTAACGACCTGACCGGTCGTTTTGAGCCCTAACCCGTCGTTCAACAATTTGAGGACATGAGCAGCTTCATTTCAGGTGTTATGACTTGTACACATGGTCGGAATTGAATTTCGGAAAGTTCAAAGTTGATTTGGGAAGAGAATTCTCATTTCAGAAGCTTAAAGTTGAAAGAATTAATTAGGATGGGATTTTGAGTAAATGACCCCGGAATAGGGATCTGAAGGTTCCAGCATATTTGTATGATGATTTTGGACTTGGGCATATGCCGGTTCGGGTTTTGGATAACCCGGAAGCGTTTTGGTGCCTATTGTGGAAGTTAGCATTTTGGAAGAAATTTCATAAGTTTGGCTTGAAGTGCATTTCACTGTTATCGATGTTTGTTTGGGATTCCGATTCTGTAAATAGCTCCATATGGTAATTATGGAGTTGGAAGCGTGATCAGAAGTGAATTCGGAGGTCCGTAGGTTATTTTGGAGCCATTTAGCTAAAGATAGAATTTGAAGGTTTTTGAGAAGTTTGACCGGAGTTGTCACGACCCAAAATCCACTAAGGGTCGTGGTGGCGCCGGACACCGCTGTCAGGCCAGCCAATTAGATTACCAATTTAAAATCTTTTTTTTTAAATACATCAAATTCTAAAATTTTCTTTCTATTTTCACAAATAAAAGGGTTTTGCTTCAATTCAAATTAACAATAACAATTAAATCAAACTTTTCGAAAACCATCCTAGAACCCGGTGTCACAAGTGCACGAGCGACTACTGATAATGAAATAGCATACAACCTCTGTCCGGAATACAATGGACAGGAAATAAATAAATCAAGTACAGAAAGGAACTATACTAGCTGCAGGTCGCCTCGCAAATTTG